>JANHGN010007445.1:0-17684 GCA_024605025.1 Megaceryle maxima | reverse complement strand
GAAAGGGAGGGGGATTAGTGGTGCTGCTGCACCCTGAGGCAAAGGCAGCAGCTGGAGGCTCCACAAGAAGCAGAGGGTCTCCTCCCCTCTTGCCACCGGAACCTGAGATGGGGGGCAATGGAAACAGGTCCCTGCGTGGGGAGACAGGCAAACCCCTGCCTAACCTTCCCGTTTTCCCTTACACAGCAGGTTTGGGGCTCTGGAAGTGAAGGGCCAGGCAACTAGGGATGTAGATGAAGGCACATGCAGGGGGTTGCCTGGGGTGAGTCAGTCCCACACGCTAGGGCTGCTTCTGGAGACATTGAGGAACAGAGAGTTGGATAGTCTTGATTATAGTTTGCTTTCCAAAAGGTGCTAGAAACCTACATTGTGATGCCTGATTTTTCTACTCTAGACATTTTGAATTTCCCGTGAGGTGGCTTATAAGATATTAATAACATAGACCTTTCTCCAGGGCTGGTCTTACAGAGGAAAGTTTAATTTTTATCACTATGGAGTGTGTTAAATGTGTGTCAGTTTGGATATCCTATGATCAAATTATTATTTTTTAAAATTAACTGACAAAGATCCCATTTAAAGAATTACACCGTCTTTATAAATATTAAGCTGACAGCTGTAAGCGGGTATTAGTGCCACGTGGATATGTGACTAGGAGGAAATCCTTGTGTTATAAGAAAATTCCAATCAGTACAGTGTTTTGGTAATTAATTCTACTATAAATGATAATGCAATAGAAATCACATTAAAATCCCGAAAAGCCATGCAATTTTAAGCCCAATCTTGCACACAAAACTGAAGGGAAATACTCTTGTATCAAACACATGAAAAACTGCAGTAACCCTGCAAATTACTTGTGTGGTAAATTACCTCTGTATTGACCCTGTACAACCATTTCTGACTCTCTTTTGCTTCGTTTGACTACACCTGGGTGTGAGTTTTGCTTGAAATCTGCAATACTGTGTAATTAACAGATTTGTTAAAGGGGACGTACATTCATTTCTTTAAGAATTGTAGCCTGAAAGCTAAAAACCAGGAAAGACATTATGCCTTCAACAAGCTTTGCTATGAAATAAAACAGTCTTTGTTGTGGCTTCTAAGGGCATTTTCGCTGGTGGTATATAAGATAAATAAATATGGTGTGTTATACTGAAAGGTGATAAATCAACAGCCTGGGCATAAGTCTTTATAAGCATTTGGACCTTGATTGAAGACTCTGCTCAGATTATTATTCTTGTTTGGACATCTAAAGTTTCAAGGCTGCTTTGTGTTGTAAAGAAACTGTGCATAAAGTGCATAGTAACCTTTATTTTACAGCCTGTGATATTTCAAGAGTTGCTGATAAAGTGTAAATCTTGGATCAGAAAGGCAAGACCTAGTGTGTTGGACTAGCCTAAAATCAGAGAGAGAAGGGGAGACAGATGGACAAGATGGGATAAAGATTCTTGGCCAGGTTTGTGCCACATGGTATTTGTGTGCTCCAGAAACTTTCTGGTTTCTTCTCTGTGTGAGAGAATGTGTTTGTACACAGGGAAGTCCTATAATCAAATGCCTAGCTGGGTGTGACTGACAGCAAATCTGAAGAGGCTTCGTACTCACTAAAAAGAAGGCAGTTTAAAGTTAGGACAAAAATTTTGTAGGGTTTTCAAAATTACTGCATGTTTTCTATAAAAGAAACACGAGTCTATTAAAATATTAGTCCAATTAAGAGGAGAGTTGTAAATAGGGTATAAACAAGTCTTCAAATTTATTGGAATATAATTTGCCTTTTACATATTGTATAAATGGATCAGTATAAGTAATCTGGCTCAAATAACTGCAGACACTATGATCAGCCCACCATATGCCCTAGAGATAGAATAATTACATACGGCTATTCCCCATGTCCCCTGTAGTTTGATACCAGCTGGGTGACAAATTGTACAACAGGATGCTCTTTTATACCTTTAAAGGTCACCTGCCCCCAGAGATGATGCTTGATAAAGTCATATTAGTAAAAATGAACAAGCGAGGTGAGGGCCTGGAAAAGAGACATCAGCACGCCCAGGGAGTGCATATGGATAAATAACCCTTTTAGGTTGGAAGTTGGTTTTTTTTCCTGCAATGTCGAGTTATCATTGTATTCAGTTTGCAACACTAATCAACACTAGACAGACAGGAAATCAAACTGCTTAGTGCTCACGGGGTAAACATGAGGATTTGTATCAAACTGCAGCACTTACTTCCTAGCTAAGCCAGATTGTCCCCCTTGAGCTATTTTCAAAATGCATCAGCAAGAAGGTTATGTAAAAAGGCCTTAAACCATATGTTACCAGGTTGTACCCATTTACATCAAATACATTAAGACTGATTGTAGATGTCTGTACACTGTATGCAACACTTGTGTGAAATGAATTTTTGTCGAATAGGGCTGAATCACCTGTCACTAACTCCTAATGACAGAAGCTGATCTCTCTCTCTATATATATAGATCAGTTTCAATATATATACTGAATTACCTGGGAAAAGAATACCTGTACATAAAGTAAACATCTCCTTGCTGTGGGAGAAGATGACTTCAGTGGATTTATCCCAAATATATTCAGTGGACTGCATATGGAGACATAAAAAGTAATTTCCAAGATTAAATATTAGTCTAAATTATGAAAGCAGTGCTGAGCAGAACACTGACAGAATTGTGAAATAGTGAAGGTCAAACTATCTGCTATTTATTTCTTCTTGATGGCTAATGTGAGACATTAGCTAAGGAATGCTGGCTACTGTTTTGGCTGTAATCGCTAATAATCGATTTCAAATGGGGCTAATAACTGTATATATTCTATTTATATTGCTGCTAAATGTTCTATAGACTTCATCTAATCTGTATTTACTTTTTAACCCAGATCTCTTTTGTTCCCCCTTATTCTGCCCTGTCGTGTTGTATTTTTGCAGCAATGTTTTATGCTATTTTTCTAAAGCTTTATAGGGGAATTAAAAAAAAAATGTTTTTTTTTTTTTAATTAAATTCTCCTCACCTTGTTTAAAGGAAACACTTAAGTTCTATAGCTCAACTGTGTGTTGGTTAAAATATTACCAAATTATGTATGTAGCCTGGGCAGTCAATCAGTTCTCAAGGTAACATTGTTTGTTTCTATGGGTGTGCCCAGTTGCACACAGGTGAACAGAGACAGAGCAGCTTTTCTCATTTGTTTCTGTATTTTCTTTCTCCATCTTATTCCTTGTAGTGTACCATTCTTTAAGTGAGCTGTATTTCTTTCCCGGATATATTTCAATGCTTGCAGCATATTGTAAGCCTGGAAATATGTCAACAGAGTAGCTTGGGTTTGGTTTGATTTTTTTGGGGGGGGTTTGTGTTTGTTGTGTGTTTGTGTTGTGGGTGTGTTGTGTTTGGGTTATTTTTTTGTTAGGTTTTTTTTTTAGTAAGTTCATTCAATTCAATTGGCAATAAGTTTTGTGATTGCATTAATGTATAGAACTGGAGTGTGTTTTGCAGCTTGTGCACTATACAGTAGTACCTGTAAGGTCAATAAATGTCCAAGTAACCACTCTGATTAGAACACCTTTTGGCCTTTGGTTTAAACATAGCATCTTTCTCTAGCCCATAAGCTAATTAGGTAATAGCATTAAAGGGTGAACATTATATTATTCAGCATAAAAATAGTTGAATCAATTAAACAGGAGAAAAGACAGGTCATAAATTGAATTATAAGTTAAAAAGCAGTGAGTTGTTATTTTTAGGCTAAATTCGGACATGTTTTGAGTATAACCTCCCTCCATATGCTCCATAAGCTTCAGAATGGCTACTGCTGAAGAGGAAAGAAAACCAGGCAATATGAAGCTGGGTATGTTGCATCAAGTTAGATGCAGAGGGATAGCCGATAATCCCTGAAATACATTTGTCTTGCCTGGATTGAATTTGAAACTACTCCTAAAGGCAACTGAAAGAAAAGGTTGCTATTTGGCAGAAAGCTTTCCTACACCTCTCAAAATTCCACTGATGTTAAAAGGGGAAAAAAAACCCCACAGTAGGAGATGCACTCATTTAAAAAAAGCTATGAGGAGCTGTAAGGAAAGTAGATATACACACATAGGAATTAATGTGTTTGAAATCAGTTTCATTTTAGTTCAGGGTTTTGTGGTTTATTCAAATGAAGATTACATGTATGATTAATTTTTCTAGCAGGTCTTACAGGAGAAGAGTTCAGTCATTTTCAGAGGTGGACAAAGGTAGCTTTTTCACTGGAAGTGGTAGCTGCCGAGCAGCATTCTGGTAAAATACACCGTGCTGCTTGGTGTTACTAATTCTGCTGTAGTCTTGCTGTGGGAGGGTAGAAGAACATGACATGAAGCAGTCAATTCCTCTCTGACATGAACTGACCCATCTAGACTTGGTTTTGAGATGGTCTTAGAGTGATGATTAGCAAAACCATTTTAATTGGCTATTCAACTGAGACGTTCAAGTGCTCTTGGTATGTAAGATGTTCTCTGAGAGGGTTCCACAAACGTGGAGTAAATTCTGAAGCTTAGCTGAGTATAACCTGGAGTTTCTGATGAACAGTGCGTGAAGACAACAGTTTCTGCTAAAATGCCTGCAAGGAATGGCTTGAATCCAGGCTGGTTTAGGAAGGGAACTGCAGCATCTGGGAGAAAAAGCAGTGGATAATTGTAACTAGTGGATTTGTCTTTATTCTCATAGGAAAGAGATGTCAGCAACAGCATGAAAAACATTTAGTTTCTAGTGGTTTTATTTTATCTCTTAAAAAAAAAAAAAAGCAATAGTATCTGGGTGACAATGAAGGGGGAAGAACATTCCAATGCATGTGAAAATTGCACTTTTTGTACTCTTTCATAAATAGCATTATTATTATATGTGATAAATGATATCCTGTCTGTTGAAGAATAATGACTGGGATATTCCGTGTCTCTTATATACAGGTATGTGTACTTAGCACTGCTTTCTTTTGTATGGAAACAGAGCAATTAACTTGCATATAATGTACTATAAACAGCTACCAGCTTGCTGAATCTTCCTTGCAGCTTAAACTGGGCAATATTTTTGGAGCAGGATATGTTAAAATATATGAAGACCTATAGTCTGTAGCATAAAACCAACAATGTCAGTGGGCTCTGAGTATATGTGATGATATTTAGAAAGATGCTGTTTCCCTGGGAGTTATTACAGTGAATGCCATGGATTGAGAGAATTTCTGTCCCAGTGGGACGCAACTTGGAAAAATATAAATTCCATTCTATTCACAGTTTTACCTTTTGTTGTTGTTGTTGTTTGCTTTTAATTCAGTTTTACAACTGATCCACTTTGTCATCTTGATCATGCCTATCTCCCTTCTTTTTACATTTACATATGCCTTTCTTTTTCTATGATACATAGTTTATGGTTGCCATTGTACCTTTTGTTTTGGAAATGAGCGCTATGCACGGAGGAACTGCATGCTAATGAGAACCAAACCACTCAATCTTGCTTCATTGATTGAAAATAGGTTGCATAAATCCTGGATGAAATCAACATGGGTTCAACATTTCTTCTTGCATAGTAGGTGACTTTTCATACAGTAATCTTCTTTAATGGATACATAGAGGGGAAACTTACCTTATAGAATGACAGGTAAATTTTTAGTTTCCTTCCTTCGATATTTCTTTTAATAATTTTGAACATATATCTTGACAAGAAATGTTCCCAGCCACTGTGATTAACATGCAAAGCTGTTTCTTAACAGTATTCACTGTTATTTTTAAAATGACGCTGAGAGTTTAGAAGCCCTTGTTCTTAATTTTTAAACCCACTAATTTCATTGTGTCTGACACAAAGCAGAACATCTTTGCCGTAATTACTGTATAAGTTTTTTTTTTTCCACAAAGTTGTAATTTTTGTAAAATAAGCTGGACTGCTTCAATTATGTAAATCAAATATCTAGAGAATATAATGACTGCATTGGCTAAACACAATAGAACTTAACAGGAAGCCAGCAGAGAGGAGGAGAGAGTGATGGGGAAGGCAAAAGCCCAAATGAGGATGTTTTTTTCAATTAGAGCTGCTGCAAATTCTCTGCCCTGCTGGTAAACTGGCTCCTGCAGCTTCTTACTCTGCCAGATTTGCTCTTCCCTTGGTGCCAGAGTGTGACCATTAAGACTGGCAGGAAGTCTAGGCTAAAATGAAAGCTGGTGTGCAGAGGCTGAGCAAGAGTGGCTGAGAAAAACTGATGGTTTGCCTCTGTTGTTATTTTTGTGTACTTGTGTTGAACCAAATAGGCAGTAGTGCCTTAAAGAGCCAAAGAGCTTATGATAAATTTCATGTTAGATGTCTCAGGCAGCGTGAGGTAAAACTATGACTGGGAGATGGGAAAAGGCCAAAATGCCTGAAAAATGTGTTAATGCTCAGGACTGACAACCTGCATCAGATGGCTGGCACAAGGTGGCCTTAATCTTGAAAGTTCTGAGAACAGCTGACTCTTCCATACAGACTCGTCTTATGTGACTCCTATAAATCCCAACATTCCCTCACTCAAGATCACCTTGGTGACCTAAATTACACTGTTCTTAGGATGCGTCTGTTTCAATCTCTCTGTTCCAGATGGAATGATCAGATTGGAGACAGCTATACAAAGGTGAAGTAACACCATTGATTTGTATTATGAGGTCACTGAAACTTTACTTTAAATCCTAATATTTGTGGGGCTTATTTTCAAAATCTTTTTTTAGCAGCTGACACATTCAGCAGAGACTTTCACTGATCTCTCTTCAGTGATTCCTTTTTTTTTTTTCCAAATAACTATAGCTAATTTAGAAGCTTTTAAAGTACAAGATTAATCCTAAAAATCCTTCCTGAAAGGTTTCTTTTTCTGATAGTCAGCATTGACTTTTTATGTGGCATAGAGCTTGATTAAGTTTTTGTGACTGTGGTGTTTTGCTTAATTAGAGTTCTGAAAATCTCCTCGTTTTTGCAAACTCTTGGTTAAAATCAGTAAGCGTAGAAAATCAGAGAAGGCCAGCATGGTGGGGGTTGGAAGGGACTTCTGGAGAGCATCTCATCCATCCCTCCTGCTAAAGCAGGGTGGCTTGTCCAAGGTGATGTCCAGGTGGGTTTGGAATCTCTCCAGAGAAGGAGACTTCACAACTGGTCTGGGCAGTCTGTTCCAGGGCTCTGTCACCCTCACAGGAAAGAAGTTTTTCCAGTTTGTGTTCACTACCTCTTGTTCTGTTTCTGGACACCACTGAAAAGAGTCTAGTCACATCCTTTAGACATCTGCTCTTCAGATATTTTTAAGCATTCATAAGATTCCCCTCTCAGTCTTCTTTTCTCCAGGCTAAATGGCCCCAGGTTTTGCAGCCTTTCCTTGTCAGAGAGATGATCCAGTCCCCTCAGCATCTTTGTAGCCCTCCACTGGACTCTCTCCAGTAATTCCTTGTCCCTCTTGAAGTGAGGAGCCCAAAACTGGACACGGTACTGCAGATGTGCCTCACTATGTGGGAGCAGATGGGGAAGAGAACCTCCCTCAACCTGCTAGCCACATTCTTCTTAATGCACCTCAGGAGACCCTTGTCCTTCTTGGCCGCATGGGCACACTGGTGCCTTTGGGTGAACTTGTTGTCCAGCAGCACTCCCAGGTCCTTCTCCACAGAGCTACTTTCCAGCAGGTCAACCCCTCATCTGTAGAGGTGCATGGGGTTATTCCTCCCACAGTGTGGGACCCTACACTTGCCTTTGTTGAACTTCATTGTGTTCCCCAGCTCTCCAGCCTGTCCAGGTCTCACTGAATAGCAGCCCAGCCTCTGGTGTGTCAGCTGCTTCTCCCAGTTTTGTATCATTAGCAAACTTGCTGAGGGCAAACCTCAACTCTTCATCCAGGTCACTGATGAATATGTTGAACGAGACAGGACAGTATTTGTTTCTTCAATCTTAGGTTCCTTTAGCATCCTATCCTAACATGTTCCTGTCTTAACACTTTTCTCTTGCAGTGCCTTTCTTGTCACAGTCTCTGATTTTGATACGTTGTTCCTGTGTGGATAGAAAACCTTCAAAATAGTTGTATCCCAAAATCTGATGGAAAAAAAAATCAGCCTTGTCCACCACCAAAGTGGTTTTCATTTTCTTGGTCTAGCAGTGCCACTCCTTTTCTCGGTCTAGCGATTCCACTTAGGCCACTACTTTCTCCTCCTTCACCTAATCCTGATTAAATCTGTGTTTGTTTTTCATGCCTATGCTTCTTCAATTACCTCTTGCAAAATGGTTGTTTTCTTTACTAAGGGAGAGCACTTTCCTTGTGGCAAAAGCAGCTGAAGAAAGCACTATGCTTATCACAGGTTGATGCTACAGGCACTTGCATGATAGGATTAATGACTGTTCCACAGAAGAACAAACATTTTGTGGGTAAAGAATCACAGGCTGGCATTACTTGCATTAGTCCTGCCTGTAGGTCAACTGTATTTCACTTGGTCTTTTTTTTGGGTGAAACTTAGAGGTATATTGATTAGAAACTTTCCTTGCATATTCCCTTACCTTGGTGGGTGTGCTGAAATATGAGGTTGTTTATTGTACTTGATTGCTTAATTGTACAGAGATTAAATGGCTTCACATAATTTTTGGTTCTAGCAGCACACCAGAGAGCAAGCTTCAGAATCAGACTGTAATTGCCATCAGGTAATCGTGTTTCTCTCTTTGCTGCTGTAGGTCAGGTCAGGTTGTGACAGATGTGTTTTATGAAGATCGAAAATGAAGGGATAGTAGAAATCATGCATGATGTAAGACTGGGAGAAAAATAGGAAGGGAAACAAATTATAACATACTTATGTTTTGTACATATACCAGTAGTCTTGAAGCAGTTTTTCAAGTGCTGGAGAGAATAACATGAAGAATATTTTGGCATGTTTATTAATTTTCTTATTTTATTGTCCAAAGTTGGGAAGGTAGAGGTGTGGTAGTTTGCTAATCCGTAAGACATTTTGCAAGGCTTACTTCCAAGATGACGTGATTTTATTACATTAGTTTAAAACTGTGCAAAAGACTGTTTCAGGGGAAGTTTTACTATTAACACAAGCACACAGAGGAGCAATAGCACTCGGAATGGCTTTCGGTAGCATGTATTACAGTTCCTTTTTGTGGGAATTGTCATCAAAGTTGAAATATTGTCATTATCCTTCAGCACACAAAACAGGCTGTAATCTCTCGGATACCTGAATTTCAGTAGAAATACGAGATCCTGGGTATTCTGGCATATAAAAGAGAAAAACCCACAGCTTAATTGTATGTATAAATGCTCTGTGAAATAGTAGGTATCATTCTGAAGGACACAGAGTGGGGTTTGGCTGTACTATTCCTGCAAACAGCTACAATGTAAGAATTATTACTTCTCCACCATCAAATGAAGCCTCGGATAAGATATTCTTGTCTTTGAACTGTTGATTCTAGTCTTTGAACTCCTTTAAACTTTATCAAAACCAAGACTGAGCTAAGCAGACCATAATTACTTCATTTACCACACACAGTTTCATCTGATTTGCAGTGGACATCTATAGGGGGATCTTCAATTACAGCACAGATAATAAGGTTCTGTGTATTGTAACTGAATCCAAGTACCAAAGGACACGTAATAAAAATCAAGGAAAACTCCCCAAAAAATACTGACTGTTGACTTATTTGCCCTGATACATCTTGTCTCTGCTAGATATTATTGCTAACCAGGTTTCAACTAATTAAAAATGTAAGAAAACAAGATTTTTAAAGGACCAATCTTTTTTCCAATTTATTTTAAATAATACTTTTTTTCCTTTCTTAATGTCCTGAAAGAACTGTGAGTGAATAATCAGCACAGAGAAACTGTTACACAGAATTCTAGCTGCTGCTGCTCGTTTCAAGAAGTCCTGTGGATAAAATATGGAAAAAATATTTCAGCTCAGAGAGAACAGGGGGAAAGATAACTCAAGTTTGAGTCAAGTATAATGACAAAAGATGGGTGAAGCTGCAGCTTCATTTGCAACTTTTCTTGTTATCACTTGGGAAATTATAAAAATCAAGAGTTTATGTGATTAAGTGAGCTTATAGTAGCAGTCCATTTTATGAGGAATCTGGCAAAATCCATCAATGAGAGCTGGTATAACTGGATGGAATTTTATGCACTGTTAAGCAGTGTAGAAGCTCTTTAGAAAGCTGTGAAAACAAGTCATCATCATTAGCAACACAAAAACAACTGTGTACAGCTTTAGTGGTCTGCTTGTAAACCCTGAAGAAGGAAGGCTCAAAACCATTGGCCTAGTCACTGACACACTGGAAAACCTGACAAGACTCAGAAAATGTTGTGGGTGTGTCTCTCCCTCTCTTTAATTTTTTAATTTTTTTTTTTTTTTTTACTTCATGTTGGAAGCTTTTGTAGAGTATTTGGGGTTTTCTGCATGAAGAAGAGGAGGTGCAAGTTGAGCACAGTCTTTTCACACACATTCTGCTTTTTCTGCATCTTGGACTTTCAGACATGACAGAGTGGCAAGGGATCACTACTGATCCTTTCTTTTCCTTCAAATGTGTAGAAAAGCATTCCCCAGTGTTCCACTTGGTGGGAATATTAAGACTGGCAGCATTATCAAAGCTCTGCTCTGATAATAACAATCAAATAAACTCCCTTCTTCCATTCACACAGTTGTATTTACTGTCACTATATTCCTCACAACTTCCTGTAGTCTCTATTTTCAGCATATATACTATAGAAAGCATTATTGTTGGTCTGACATTCTGTGGTTCCTACACAAGCAATTCTAAATCAGTTGGGAACAAACTGCTGGAAAACATTTTCTGTTATATCTGTTGCATACATACAAGCATCCTGTCTGGTATCAGCACTAGTGTGTCCAGCAGGACTAAGGCAGGGATAGTCTCCCTGTACTTGATAGTGATGAGGCTGTACCTGGAATCATGGTGTCAGCTTTGGGCCCCTTGCTCCAAGAAGGACAGTGAGGGGCTGGAGCATGTCCAGAGAGGGGCGATGAAGCTGGGGAAGGGTCTAGAGCAGAAATCTTATGAGGGACCTGGGGCTGTTCAGCCTGGAAAAGAGGAGGCTCAGGGGAGACCTTCTCACCCTCAAGTGTCTGATGCCAGGTGGGGTTCGGTCTCTTCTTCCAAGAACAAGTGATAGGACAAAAGTTCAGGGGAGGTTTAGGTTGAGCATTAGGAAAAACTTCGTGGAAAGGGTTGTTAAGGCCTGGACCAGGCTCCACAGACATGGAGCACCATCTTTGAAGGGATTTCAAAGGTGTGTAGATGAGGTGCTGAGGGACATGGTTTAGTGGTGACCTGGCAGTGGGTTAACAGTTGGACCTGATATCTTGAAGGTCTCTTCCAGACAGAACTATTTTATGATCTATTTGTACTTTATTACAAACAATTTTCATGCCTACATGCACACACAAAAATAGAAATAGCTTTTGTTTTATCAGAAGATGGACTTCCACCCCAAAACAAAAATGGGAGGGTGAATATACTCATTGATGAAAATAAATGGTTAGTAAATCCTTCTTTTTTAGTTTTCTTTTAATATTTGTGCATAAAAGGGACTTGTTACTTCCTAAATAATCTTATTTCTTTTATCTGGATCTTGAGGTGAAATCATAATAAAAAGGAGAAAAAGAAATCCAGCAGTCTATCTTACTGACTTTGGGTTTCTATCACTTCTGAATGCTTAAGAAAATTTGTGTTTACTGTCATCGTTTCAGGAGAGGTCCATTTTGTTTCCAAAAGCATCCTGTAGGACAACCATCATCTAATCCTGCTCAAGTGTCCTTCAGTGCAGTGTAAACAACATAATGCAGGAGATTTATTACAAAATAACAACACTGAAGTGTTGTGATTTTGGTCTATGTAATGATCTTCAGGCTTTTTAAGGTCATGCTTCAAACAATGTTTTGTCATGCTTGCAACAAAAAGTGGGTCCTGGGACTACCCCAACTATGCTTTTCTGTATAGAAAAACTTGAGTGCTTTTGCACAGATACTGCTCTCAAATGAGGCAATTTTATGTGTTATAATTCAACCGAAGTTATCATCTTTCATCTAGGAAACAGAAGTCAGTTGATGCCAGAGAGACTGTCCTTGACTGTGTTTATGAACACATCCTGATAGGACATGGTCCTACTCTTGCAGTCAGTGCAGCTCTTCAATAAGATGGTTACATACAAGTCATGCATGTATGAAAAGGACCTGAGGGTACTGATTAACAGTAGGCCCCCTATGAGCCAGCAGTATGCCCACGTGGCCAAGAAGGCCAACAGCATCCTGGCCTGTATCAGAAATAGTGTCGCCAGCAGGACTAGGTAAGTGATCATCCTCCTGTACTTGGCACTGGTAAGGCTGCACCTCAAGTACCGTGTTGAGGTTTGGGCTCCTCAGTACAAAAAAAAGACATCGAGGTGTTGGAGCGGGTCCAGAGAAGGACAACAAAGCTGGTGAAGGTGGTCTAGAGAGTAAGTCCTGTGAGGAGTGGCTGAGGCAACTGGAGCTATATAGTCTGAAGAAAAGGAAGCTGAGGGGAGATCTTCTTGCACTCTACAACTACCTGAAAGGAGGTTGTAGAGAGGTGGGTGCCAGTCTCTTCTAAGTTACAAGTGATAAGAAGAGTTGCACCAGGGGAGGTTTAGGTTGGACATTAGGAAGAATTTTTTTCACTGAAATGGTTGTTGAGCCCTGGAACAGGCTGCCCAGGGAAGTGGTTGAATCATCATCCCTGGCTGTATTTAAAAGTTGTGTAGGTATGGTGCTTAGGACATGGTTCATCAGTGGACATGTAGAGTAAGGTTATTGGTTGGACTCTATCATCTTGAAGGTCTTTTCCAAACTAGGTGATTCTATGGCACATTTTGATTCTATGACATGTTTTAACATCTGCCCCTTTTTACTTACTGATGTCCATTTTCTGAATTTGTAGTGCTAGATCTGTGCTTCTTTTACCCCTTTGTGTTTTACATGGAACTCAGAAAAAGGAATTGCAACAAAAAGGAGAAACAAGTGTTCTGGTCCTTCCCCTTGAACAATTGATTAAAATGCACGTTCTTCACAAAAGACCTTGCTTGTTCTTCTGCTCACAGATAGGAACATCTTCAGAGTCAAATGTGCCTGTTCAGAGATGCTTTATAGTAGTCCACTTACTTCTATTCCCTCCTCTACTTAATAGTGCATGAAGAACCTGAGAATCTGTGAAAGCTGTGTCCTTCTGAAGCCTCTTGCTCCCTGTAGTGTGGATCCCTCTGATGTTTTAGCCCTTGACTCTGTCACTATGAACAGCAGATAATAAAATCCAAGTTGCCTTTCCAGAAAAGTCATGGCTCACTGATCTCATTAGGAACATACCTTATTCTTTCTCAGCAGATCCTTTGGCTCTGGCCCTCGAAGCTGTTTGAAATTCTCTGGCAGCTCAGGAGGGAGGCTGAATAGCGCGATATTTGTTCACTCCTCATTGCCAGTCTGACAAGTGAACAGCAGTTCACCAGAGTTCAAACATCTGGCAAACAGCTCGCTGCAGCTCTAAGCTGTCACACATTAATAAAACCCAATTGTTCCGTCAAGAACATGTTGAGAAGTTTAAAGGAAGAGAAGAGCCAAGGGGAAACCTGCTAATTAAAAGTATCTATATAGAGCTGTAGTGAATACAGGATGATTAATTTAACTTTCTTAAAGGTAAATCTATGTTGTAGCATCAGGTAGGAACCTTGTTTAGCCAAATAGAAGAAGGGCAGAGAGGCTAACACCCTTACTCAACACCCTAAGTCACCCTTATTAAGGTGTTGAATAACACCTTATTCACCCGATAGTTCCATGGGATACCACTGGACTCCAAGATGTGTTTCTGCGGCTGATGTTAGGGAAAGACGGAAGGGTACATTTTCACACCAATTCTTCCTTTGATTTTAAAATACTAATTTTAAATACTAATCAGCTCCTGAAAAAGGACAAACTTATCGATCCTCTTTGTTCCTATCTTCGAACTGCTGCTCATTATAATCCACACACTATACTTTATATATTACACAGAGTAGTGGTTTTAAAATATGTCTTAAAGAGAGGCATGTGGAGAAACTAATGAGAAACACTCTGTTTCATGGACAATTCATACACTTTCTATTCTAAGAGATCTAATGTTTGCCCCATCGCTTTGCAAATGTCAGCTTCTCTGCTGTTTTCAAATACGTGGCTTTTGCAGTGCATTGCAGCATTTATTTTTAAAGAAAAATACATATTTTGTTAGAAATAGACACAGTATTTTAGCTTATAATTCTACATGTCTGACCACTTCTCTTCCTGTGGGGGGGTGGGGGGGGGATAAAAAGAGAAGAAAGATTCTTCTCCCTTTTGCTTCAGAGAGGATGAATTCTTTACATCCAGAATAATCTTGTAAAATATGCTGATGTCTTAGGCATGATACAAGGCACAGTGAACCAAAGAATTCCATTGAATTTTGCCCTGCAAAAGTGAGAGATGAAGGTGGCTCATGCCCTGGGTGTGCCTGGACAGGAGTGAAGGATGGGGGAAGTAGAGTTTGTTTTTCCTGTTTCTGCTGTGAGAAGTGGGGAACCCAAGTGCTCACCACCCTACATGGCCTAAGATATTTCTTGTCAGCAGTAGCTGCTGGGAGGGACCTGGCATCAAGACCAGGATCATTTTGCAGCCTGCTAGCCTGGGTGAATGCCTACTGTTCTGCACCTAGAGCTAGCCCTAGTGGTAAGCGACTAGAAATAACTCCTGCACACCATGTCTGAATAATCAGAGGATTTCACACAAAAAATAAATGTCTTCTGGAGACCAGAAATGGGTCTTTGGATCATGATCTGAAACCATGGTTTATAGCAACTGGTAGGAATGGTAAGTTTGTGATAGTTCACATTCTACTTGAAAACATTTTTATTGGGAACAAGCTGGTTATATTACAAATAGCAACACAGGTCTGTGCAGTTGCCATATAGAGACCAAAGGCTAGAAAGACATGCAAGGTAATGAATGACTTAGAGATTTCTTTGGAAGCATAGTATGGAAACTTAGGTTGTTACTACAAGTGTACTAGCGCTGAGAATAGAGGCATGCACTTCAATAAGCTCTTTACACAGATTTAAAACTTTTTAAAGCAGTTTAAAATAAAAGTTTAGAATAAATTCTATTTATTTGATTTTTCTTTTCTCTGCATCATTAATCTGAGACATGTCATTGTGCCTGATGAGAGATTTTTAAAATCCTCGTCCAGATTCCTTTAGGCTCTGTGAGTCATGAACCCCTCACAGCTGACACCTTCTAAGATGTTGTTAGTTTTGTGCCATTTTTAAGACTGATGATGTTTGCTTGGAGAGATCTTAATTCTAAAAGTACTGCAGGATGCGACCTCAAGTAGAGGTTCATGTTGTCATTTGGCTGGAATACGTGTTGCAAAGCTGTAACAACTGAGAGGCACTAGCAGCTCTGTGTTGGCTAGAGATGTGTGTGGAAAGCTGTACAGGTAGGACAGAGCACTGGCACTGCTGGGTTTTAGCGCAGCTGCTACTCCAGCTTCAGCCCTTGAATTTGTTATGAGATACTTTCAGATAGACTAGTCTTTCTGCTGTCACTGGCATGTTCACTGGACTGCATGGTTATCATGCACCTTCATAGCAAAAGGGTGTCTTTGCCTCCTGAGAGATATCCTGGCAACACAAGGAGACTGGGTTGCTCCAGCCTCTTTTATACGTGGTTCTGTAAAGCAGGGCACAGTGTGTGGGTAGTTCTGCAAAAACTTGGTTATGTTGTGTGAGGAAATGGCTAAATGTATCAAATACTACTGCAAACTCTGTTATGACAATAGATGCTCTCTTTGTTCATCAGCTTTATATAGATTTGCTGCATAGTAACCCAGATGCTTATTATGGTGCCAGAGGTGAAAATTTACTGTGAACAGCTACAGTTTCACAACAGTCTAGATCAGTGCTTCCATTTCACTTCAAAACACCAATATACTTCTACAATAGTACCAAAAATACGAAGTAGCATTTTAAAAGGAGAACTGGGATTATTGCAAGTTGTAATTAATTGAGAAACACATTAGATACATTGGTTTTGAGTGCTCTATTTCTCCTCATTTAACGGCGTAAATTTGTTAACTTCTGTTTCATTTTCCCCTCAGCAGTTGTATTATGGAGGATTTAGAGGTAGTGATCTTCGCTGTATATAAACACATTAAAGCAGGTGGATCAAATAAACTCTAATATGGCAAACTGACCAGAAATGTCACAAAAGTAGCGATGTCTTCAAAACCCATATAGTTAAGAGATCTTTGGCAGACTTTTCCCATTTCCAAGATTTTTCTATAGTATCTGTATTGGTACCACAGAAATTCTCTGGTAAATTACAATTCATCATGGTTTTACGGGGCTGTTTTCCCCTTGGGTATCCTTGAATTTTTATGGACCCTCACTCAATAGTGTAGTTGTTTACAGTGTTCTTCAGCACAAGTGATGACAAAATAGCCTTCTAACACATGATTCACAATGTTATTGTGTTAAAATAAGGTGTCCTTTTACTTTCTGACGAGCTGATTTTCTTCAGTGCATCTAAAGGAGAGTATATGATCAAAATGATGAGCATAGGGTAAAAGAACACTGTGGGTGAAAGTTACTCAACAACAGCAGACTTTTGAGATCTTGGAAGCCCAGTTATTTCTATAATAATAATATTGTTGTTGATGACAAAATTCTTATAATGTATTTTTAAGGTGATTATATTCATGTGTCCCAACAATTTTTTATTATGCTATGGCTATAGCAATGCGTAATCCATGGCTTTTGAAGTGTCAGAAAATATATTTAACAAAGTAGCAATACAAGTTAATGTGTAAGATATAAAATGAATATAATAAAAACTGTGAAAAGAAAACATGTGAAAAGATGAAATTTACTATCTAGAATAAATAAGTGAGCTGACAGCATCTTCTAAGAAATCAGTACTGTGAAGGCAGCCTCATCATTTTTTAATGAAATTACTCGTATTGCCATTCTTGAGACTTTAAGTTTGCCATCTGCTTTAAGGTTCTATTATCCATCATGAATTATTTCCAGGCAGAACTTCACACTATAAATTTGGGAGAGTAAACTAAAAAATATGGCCTATGCTATATTGTCTATTTGGTTCCATCTTGAAATATGTAAGTGAAACACAGGAAACTGTTAGTAACCAGTTATAAATTTAATGGATCACATTAGTTTTAAAGAACTTGGGCTTGGCAGAACATGTGCTTTCACTGTAACAAAGCTAAAAGGAAAGTTATGCCTTGGAACCCCAAAGGATCAAAATTATTTCAAGCAGTACGGTTTAAAAAGAAATTTATTTGCATTTTGGGGAAGGGTGACCATTTTGTTCAAAAACTCCATTATGTAACTCTCATTTCTCTAATACATCATTGAATAGACAAGCATATCTCTGTAGATTCAAGATTATGTAGAGAAGGCCTGTTTGTAGTTGAAATAAGGGAGTTAGATCTTCATCTGGTAAATTGATACAGCTCTGGTGATTTCAATCTCTAATGTCCAGAGACTAGTAAAAGAATTGAGAATTAAAAGGTTAAAACTTGGAATTTAAGTTCTCTTGAAATTTAAGTTACTGTCCTTCTAACTGTTTGTGATTTCCTCTATAGAAATATTTATAATAATGTTCTCTAATAATATATAGGTATTTAG
>JANHGN010007444.1:75800-99182 GCA_024605025.1 Megaceryle maxima | reverse complement strand
CCCAGTCACATTACAATGTCAGGCCCAGTCAACATTGTGTTCTTGTTTTAATTACAAGGGCAGTCAGCTGGTAAAAACTAGTGCTTTATGATCCTGCCTACTGGAGCCGTGAGTTGAGACAACCCCTGATAACTTCTTATCCTTGGTACAAATACAGTTATTTGGGAGGATTAGGCACTCCCTAAACACACCTGAAACTCCTGTTGTTTGGGAAATGTACATGAAACTGTGATACTAGCAGTAATTCAGAGACACAGCTTGGGTTTATCCTCCACTACATTCTTTCTGTTCTTTCCTGTGTGTTGGATATCATGACACATACCACAGCTCATCCTTTACAGTCCCAAGTAACCTCTCTAAACAGCTCATGACAACTTCCACCTTTGCCCTGGCACACAATCTACTATGCCAGAGTTGTCCTCTCATACCTCACATACACAGATTTCTGTGCCCTCTGCCACCATTTGCTTCCTCCTCTCCTTGTGGATCTGGCTGAAGGACAGAACTCAAAGGATTGTAGTGAATGGGACTCTGGAAAAACTAGTCAGGAACAGAACTGCCGAATAGACATGGAGACACTCACCAAGTAATGGTGATGTGAGGAAAAAATAGATCATTTGTAACAGCAGTAATTAGTGAACTTAGCTGTCGTAATCATGTAGCTCTCTAATATGGCATTGTCATTGCTAGCAAGAGACTATAAACTTTGAAACAAGTTTGAAAGGCTTCAGGGTTGAGGTTTGTCAGGCTTGCTCTGCCTGAACTTTTCTTGTTCTGTTTGCAGTTTTGTCTGACCACATGTCCATGGCTAATTTGTTTTGCTTTTGTAGGGTAGCATCAAGGTTTTACAACTCTAACACAGTGACACAGTATAGTTCTAGATGATGGCAGAGGTCTTTGGAAGTAGAGGCCCAGGATAGGACGTAGAGGTGTAGTGGCATGAGGCCAGTAAGAGATGGGACACATGCATGGCAGTGGGGGCATCATGGATATAAAAGGCCTCTAACTCCTGGTTTGCCCTATCTAAATAGTCCATCCACAGAAGCACAACGTGTGATTAGCCTCCAAATTGATGGATTTGCTCATATCTCCTTACTAATTGGAGGTTATAGGATGTGCCACTTCTGTTTTGTCCAGGTGCTATAAAAACACACAACCAGCCCGTGCCATTTGCAGCAAGTGACTGGCTTCTACTGGAGAGTTCGAAAGTTCAATTTCCAATATTTTCTGTGCCCCCCACATACACATACTTATCTTCTACCTATTAGCAATCATAATTTATTTTTTCATCTACCGCAGATATGATGTGATGAAAGGTGGAGGAAGATTTTGGTTTTGTAAATGGCTGTGAGCAACATGTAAGGCATGCTGTGCAGAAGGAGGTAGCAATATAGGTTGAACGCAACAAAAAGATTTATAACAAAATTATCTCCTGAACTTTTTATCAATACTCATTTTGTATGAGTAAATGATCATTTTAACATGTTTAATCTTGGCCGGTTTCCAGTGGATTTTCATAGAGATGACAAATTTTTATTACAGTTCACAATCTCAGTGTGGCTGTACCTTTTCCAAGGCACTGGACTATTGGATATCCTGAATAAACTGCTTGTATTTGATTGTTATTTGTTTATTCTTTTGCATGAAGTTTAAAAGCAGTATAAAACTTCCAACGCACTACTGAAATATTTTTACTTAAACATTACAAGAATACTTATGATAAGAACAAAGAAGAACAGTCAAAACAAAATTATTTATGAACAATGCAATCAAATACAGAGAGGCTCTTAAAGATAGGCTTTCTGGGATTTGCCTCTACAGGCAACACTATTATCTCTGCTTGCAAGAGGAAGAGAATATGAAAAACCTGTCATTTACTGCCAACAAAATATGTACGTTTGAAAAAATTCAAGTTGCTTGTTTCACTTGCATGCTATTACGTCACGTCTTCAATAACAGAGATTTCTTCAGTTTCATGCTTTATCAATTGATTCTTGTATTCTGTCTATTACAGGAAGAATAAAACATTTTATTAGTTTTACAGACATCAGATTAGCCACAAGCTTACAATTTTTGAATCTCCTGTCATTCAGAGAGTTGCTATTTAATACAAAGAGAAGCTGTAGTGTGACTCTGTCAATGAGAGGGCTGAAGTAGTCATGCCGAGTTCTTCCCTCCATGATAAGTTCCCCAAAGGGGAATAAAAGGCTTTTCAACTCAAAAGACAAAAAACTCATATTTTTAAACATGGAAAAGCTAACATGACAAAGGAACAGAAAGTTAAAGGGTTTATAAAAGCTCATCAGTAACCTAGTGTGTCCTTGCAGACATATTCTTGCTTCCAGACCTAGTTGTAGTCAATTTAAAGACCTTGTAAATGACAAATTGCAGCAAACTTTGCAACACAATGTCTAGATGGGCAGTTCCCCATCTAGTTGGGCAGTTTCTGCAATATCTGTCTGTTCCTTCTTCTCATGAGTGTCTCCAGTTCTCTGCTTATGCTAGAACCTCTCAGTTCTCTGCTATACTTTCTTGCTTACCATACACTAGAAACCTTTCCTTCAGCATCATTGCCAGATGTTAACATGGATCTCACCTGCTATGGCACAATTATTTTTGGCCATCAGCAGATTTCTTTTTCCCTTCTCTTCACATAGCTGATCAACAGTCTGATTCTGCATTATTGTTGTGCTGGGAAGCTTGGGCTCGGCACTATTCTAGTGATAGCACAGGGCTTATAGGGAGAGTGGGGTGAATTTGTGTATTTTCTCCAATGCTCCAGGTAGGCACATGACAATTGTTTCAAAATGGAAAAATGAGAACCAGAATAATTATTTGCATATGAATCTTCTCTTTCAATAGCCCAAGAACAAGAAAAAGAAGGCAAGTTTATCCTTGCTTCTATGCATCTTTCTGACACTTAGGTAATACCCTTTACACTACAGCAGATCCTTATTTACAAGAAGTTTCAGGCAAATGCAAAGAAAACATACCTGGAAATCCACTGGAGAGAGCTCATGGAATGGGTCTCTTGGCTGTGGTACCATAGCAGATGTTTTTTTCAAATAAGTGCTTCTATAGTCACAAAAAGGATTGGTGAAGAAAAGACTTAGTATGAAAACATATGGACATGTGCTATATAATAATGAACCTGAGTAATTTTTTTATTCCTCTAAGACAAAAGTAGTGAAAATATAAGCAGAAATTACATAGGCTGAATAGGTATAATTTCATTGTTCAGAACTTAGATGCCGATCATCTATTCGATGACTTATTAAAGAATCATAAGAAGTTGCTTTTTTATGTATGTGAAAACAAGGAAAAAACTTCATGTACTACCCATCTATATTGCAGGATCTGATAAAAGGAAAGCACCACTTGATATAAGGCCTTGTCCCAGCACTGGAAAGCATTGTGTTATATTGATCAGGTGGATACGAAGGCTGGGAACCAAAAATATAGAGCCCCATTGAGAAACATCACAGGTATCACAGGGTGTCAGGGGTTGGAAGGGACCTTGGAGATCTTTCAGTCCAACCCCCCTGCCAGAGCAGGATCATACAATCTAGCACAGGTCACACAGGAACACATCCAGGCGGGTTTTGGAAATCTCCAGAGAAGGAGACTCCACAACCTCTCTGGGGAGCCCGTTCCAGTGCTCTGTGACCCTTACAGTAAAGAAGTTCCTCCTCATGTTAAGGTGGTCCAGCACTGATCCCTGGGGGACTCCACTAGTTGCAGCTCTCCAGCTGGACTTGGCACCATTGACCACCACTCTCTGGACTCTGTTGTCCAACCAGTTACTAATCCATCTGACTATCTTTTCTTCTATCGCATACTTCCTGAACTTCTCCACAAGGATGTTATGGGAGATGGTGTCAAAAGCTTTGCTAAGGTCAAGATAGACCACATCCACTGGTCTCCCTGCATCTATCCATCCAATTACAGTATCATAGAAGGCTATTAGATTAGTCAAGCATGACTTCCCCTTGGTAAATCCATGATGACTACTCCTAATAACCTTCTCTTCCATGTGCCTAGAGATGACCTCCAGAGTGAGCCTCTCCATTATTTTTCCAGGGATGGAGGTGAGGCTGACTGGCCTATAGTTTTCTGGAATCTCCATCTATTATGTCATCATTCCTGCTATCGCTTAGTATTGAATTTTGCCCTTCCTCCTCTTCTTTAAAAGGAGGCCAGAAGTTTTCTTTTGGGGAAAGAGGTGTTATTTCAACTACAGAATAAAAATTTTGCACAAGAAGTAAGGCTTACATTGTGTAGAGAAAAAGTACGAGACTTGCAGCCAGCACTGGTATGAGAAATAATGTGTATGATGAAGTAGATGTAAGTTGTTCTTTTCCTGAAAAATAATCAATCATCAAAGTGCTGATTAGTATCACAGAACAGGAATGACTGCACAGCTACAGGCAACCTGCTTTGTGTGATAGTGTCAAGCACTGCTATGAAGTGGTTTCTTCTTTAACTTAACACCTCATTGTTTTATAACATGGGAAGGAACATGACAGCTCACAGTATGTCTACTGCCTATAGTAACTTGAGACCTTGCCAATTATTTTGTGAGAAACTGAAGCCTACAGAGGTGGTGGAGAGTAAGAGGGGAAAAGAGAAATTTATAAAGCCAGAACTAGTAATGGAAGAATGAAAAGAGCTGGCAATAGACCTCAAAAAGGTCTATTTCATTCACTGTGTCCTTGCAAGAAGCACCCACTGTCACCCCAGAATGCTTGATTTCCCTCATATTAAGAGATATAACAATTCTTTGTTCCTTTCATCCTAGCAGATTAATGTGCAAATATCACTGTGTTTCCATCTTCGAGTATGAAGCAATAAATAAGTCAGATGAGTAATAACTGAGGGAAAACTATGTCAAGGAAATTATTTTCATTCTTACCAAACTCTACGGGTGTACTCCATTCTCCCCAGCTTTTGCTCACTAAACAACTGTTGTCAGTTGCTCTGATTTTGACGCTGTACCTTTTCTCTGCACTGAAGCTTTCAAATGTGTAGGAGTTTCCTGTGATGCTTCTCTCCTGAATACAAAAAAAAAAATAGACTGACAACTTTTTTTTCACTATATGTATAGATGTTAAGAAAGCATCAGGTTCATTTAATGATGGAAACAGTAACAAAAGAAAATTTTGCATATATTTATGTGAACAGATTAGTGTGAAATAACAAATATAAAAATATCCCTTAATAAATCACCTTGTTCCATCCTAATTCCTTCTGTTTGAACATATTTGTTATTGGTGATATGAAGATGACCTTTGCATTATGTTTCCCTGACTTCTTAGCCTCTGCTAAGCAATGAAACTTTCGGATAAAAAAAAAAAAACAAAAAAAACCCAAAACAAAACAATCGTTTATTTTCAGCCTGTAAATTACTTATTTTACTAGAAGGTAATTCTTTAAAGATCTGGCATTCCTTTACTGTGGATTTTTCCAAAAGAGAAGTGATTTTAACAGCCAGATTATACAGAAGGGAAAATATGACATATATTGAAATCCTTCTCAGAGGAATATTAAGCCTTCTTGAAAACCTGATTATTTTTTCTTCCTTCTTTATACTGGATTAATCTTTCAGGTGATATTTTCTTGCTTCTCAACCCCTTCCAGAGACCATTAGTAAGGAAAAACTTCTCCACATTTTGTGTGTCTAAGCATAATGTGAAATTCTGATCCATATTTTTACATATAAATTAATTTAGTAACAAATACAAGAGACTGTAAAATGGAAGATTTTGTAACTTTTCTAGAAGTAATATAAAGTTCCATATGTGCTGTTGTTTTTTGTGCCATGTTTTACAAATAACAATTTAAAGCTTTGAGTTTAATAAACGTGTCAATAAAAAGTGTACATAGTATACTGAAACTACTGTGAAATCAAAACAATCTCGTTGGAGGATGTTCTGATATAGATGAAATTTCAATGTAGTATAAACATTAGGTTAATATGGTAATAGATTAACATTAGATAAATATGGTAATAAGGACTTACTCTTTTAGGTGTGGTTTTGATGTTTTTCTCAGGATCAGCCTAGTAACAAGAGAAAATTTGCATTTTTATGATCATTATTTTCTTACAATATAATAAAGGGTCCTGCCTTATAAATATTTGATTTTCAGGGGGGAAGTATGTTTGATATTTTAAATGCCTTCTTTTCAAGACTGTGAAGTTAAGCTGTTCTTCCATTGAAAGTTTTTTCCTCACCATTGGTGATCTGAAATATTGTACCCTTTAAATTTGATTGCAGAACTGACTATCGAAGAATTAAAAAAAAAAAAAAAGAAGAAGAGGCTGAGGTTGCCCACCAATTAAAATTATGCATTTTATATCTGTAGAAAACTAAGTATTTAAAATAATACTAGCAAACTCGGACAATGTTATTTTCCATTAAAAATATTATCTGTGTAGCTATTACATTTTTAAACATTTAATTTATCTACTTTATATCTCCATTTTTTTTTCTTTTTTTGCTGTTAGAAAAACTAATTCACAGATATTTCCACAAATATTTGAGATTTTTTTTTTTTAATGGATACTACTACTTTCCAAATTAATTGATAGCTTCAAAATACTAAATACTTGCAATTACTGATTTGTATAATAACAAATATATAAAGACCTGAAAAGCCTAGATGTTCCGTTCCAATAGCTTTACAGACTATTTCTTTTTATTCAAAGACATAGATGGCTCTTTCCACTTTAATTTAAAATGAAAGGATACAGAACTTAATAAAATCCCACAATGAAGAGATGCTGTATTACTGCCCTTGACATCTCCTTCTGACAGCTGTGGTGCAACTTAATTGCGTGTGCTGCAGATGTGCTTTAGTTCAACCTAAATTCCTAAACTTCTTCAGCAACACCACACTGGTGTCAGTAAATGGAGGCAATAGGAGAGGAAGGCAAGGTCGAATACACAGAGAGCAGGATGGAAAGTATGGGTGTCTAAGTGGAGATACTTGCAGCACATCCTAACTTACAGGTTAGGCACATGTTAATTCTTTGGCTTTAATTTAGTAATACCATAAACTTGACTGAGCAGTAGTGATGACTGCAAGAAGTAGGAACAAATGCAAAGCGAGTCTGTGAAAGACATGATAAAAAGATAAATAGCTTCATTAAAACCCAGCAGTAGGACTGGAAGACTACACTAGGACCCAGACTTTCTTACCAGGACACATAAATTAGACTTCATTTGATGTATTCCATAACATTGTCCATCCCCCTATATGGGTTAGAATAGTTATTCACTCAGTGTGGAGAATCCCTTGCCCAGTTTCTTTAAGGACCAGCTGTACAGTGGGCTGAAAGCATTCCTTCAATTTGCTGCCCCTCTTTGTGTGTGGCAGCAGTCCTCAGCTCATGTGCAAGAGGGGCACTACATATCAAAAAGGCAAGATAAGTAGGGAAAGAGAACAGGGTATTGGTTGTATGGCAGTGTTTATGGAAATGCAAGCATGTAAAATACTTTTGAGAGTCATAATTATTCTTACCTTGTTTTCTATGGCAATTTCATATTTGAAACAATCACGTCTCTTCACATGACTTGTGCGAGGTGGTTGCCACTGAATTTCACAACCATGAGAAGCTTCTGTGCAGTTCACAGTGACATTTAATGGAGGAGTGAGCCTTTCTGTGATGATAAAATTAGAAATACAATTGATTAAGAATCAGTTATCTTCACTCTGCCTTTTTAAAATAAAGATAGATGCTCAAGCAACTGGTCTAAAAAGATATAGTGCAGCTTTACCAGAATAATATTCACTTCATATTCTGGAGCAGGACTTCCTGATTTAAGACTCCATTTGAGGAGCCTGGAGTATCAGCAGCAACAGTAGGTAGTATCAAAACCCACAAACCATTTGTGCAGGGCTTTTTTTGTTTTGTTCTTTTTGGGGTTGTTTTGGTTTGGTTTTTTGGTTTGCGTTTTTTTTTGGGGGGGGTTGTTTGTTTTTTGTTGGTTTTTTTTTGTACTGTGTTCCTATTAAACAAAAGTAATTTTTTTTTTATTAGTACCATTCTTCCATTAAAGAAATCAAACTTTTTGCTCATAGTGTTAAGGCAATTGATTCTTTTGTATTATGTGGATGAGCAGAATTATGAGATAATGATATAAGCAACATCGTCCCACTTAGGCATCCTTAGTTAGTTAATCCCAGAAGATGACAATTTTCTTTCAGAGAACAGATATCAACTTAAATGTTCACCATTTTGCAATCTATGATTTTGGATTGTCTCTGCATTCATTGTTTTTGTTTATTCTTATATCTTTGACTTTTCAGACATCTAGGCTGGGGAAAAAAGGAAAAAAAGTTTTTCTGAGGAGCAGTATTTTTAAAATATATTTGGGGTTTGGTTTTGATTTTGTTTTTTGGTTTTTGTGGGTTTTGTTGTTGTTGTTTTGTTTTGTTTCCAAGGATGAATTGTTATTCTTTTAGCATAAAACTTAAAATAAATCCTTACCAATTGTGTATAGCATAATCATCTTCTCATACGACTGAATGTTTTTTCCATTTCTAGACCCATTTACCAGGAAATAAGCTCTCTTATTTTCTATTGCCACATTTTGGAATCTACATCCTGTGTGCCTTCCACAGTTATCTTTGATGTAATTCTGGCATCTGGTGAAATCTTCTTTCCTTTAGATGATATATTGCAACAGTTAAATATTGACAGCATCACAGGTCAGACTAGAAATCAAAATTCCCAAGAATCAAGCAGACCTACTTACCTTGAGGTCTTCCAGTACAGGAAATACTGGGTATCTCCTGAAGCAGTCCTACCCACATGCCAAGTGCAGTTCATAAAGGAGACATTAAAAATGACACAAGCAAAATTTTCAATGGCTGTCCCGTTCATGCCTGCAAACACAGGAAGAATATCACATGTCCACTCTGTGGAAGGACTGTATAACTGCTCAAATAATGCAGACCTCTGCAAGCTCATTCAGTAATTTTTAGCCACCTGATTACTAAATCTGACTGCATATTGTTTGGGTCTTGCAGTTAAGTGCTTATTTTAAGGCAGCAATGATTTAAGTTTTGTTGAGCCATGAAGATTATCTGCCACTGGTACAGATGCTGAAGATGTAACTAGGATTTAATCAACTCTTTAATCAACTCGGGTGAGGTGATCTAGTGGAAGTTAATAACATAGGCAGTCACAGTTGTGTACTTTATTTAGGTTCACTGTTAATCTAACATCCAGTCAAGTGTGGAATATAAAATCTACAACCATGAGCAAGGCAAATTCTCTCTCCTGTGTTTGTCTTAAGAGCTCTAATTCTTGGTTGACTTATAAAGGGGTAAAGAGTTTCCCAAACATGGATCAGAAGTCACCATATTATGAAAACAAGTGACCCTCTCCTGTTCAAGCTTCACTGGAGTGCAAGCTGGAAGTATCTGCTTCATTATGTTCACACAAGCATCTGATCATGTAGCTGACAACTGATTCCAAAAGTAAAGCTGTTATTGAGCAGACCAAAATTTTTATGGGAGTAGATGCTTAGGGAGAGAAGTATGAGGAGAGAGAAAGCACTGAGCAGGCCTTTGTCTATATGCTCTCTCATCTAACAGCAAGCCGTGCCCTATGGACTTATAAAATTAAAGACTACCTCATAGACCACTGTGTTTAGCAGTCTCAGAACATCTGATCCCATATTAAATTCCTTCATCCCTTTTAATCCATTTATTTTTTTGGGCCTCTACCACATGCCTTGCCAACAGGATGAGTAATGGCAGAATACAAAAGGTCTATTTTCCTTCTGGCTCCTTTCCTTTCTCCAGCTGTAATGTAAGAAAAGACAACTTTTCTCCAGAAAAGAAGGAGCTCAAACATGCTTTTGTACTTAGTTTTTCATGGCTTGCTCCAGGCAGCTATGGTGCTGCTTGGAGGCCTTTGGAACTACTCTACAGGATGAAGTTTCTTTCTTTTGGATGCACTACAAGTGTAGGTACATAATAAAGATGGCTAGGATCACAGTTTCCAGAGGCAAAGAATGTTATCTATGAGACCTGACTTAATATGATATTGTGTGACTTGGCCACAAGTAGAGCTGGATGAATTAAACCCCGTCCCTCCAAATACCTTGGCGGAAGTGTTCACACTTATCACACTAGGAGTCAGTACGTGCTAGAAGAAATGCTGTCAGGGATTGGACCTTGCAAAGGAGTTTCAGGAGCAACAACCATTTGATTCTTACACCTTTGGAAATAAAGAGGAATTGTTCAAGAGACAACAAAGTTGTCAGAGTGGTCCTGGGTTTCTGGAAAACTTCCTCTCTTTCAAGAGGAAGGTTGAAACTGTTTCAAGAGCTTGGTTCAGCAGCATTTCTTTCAACAACAGTGTTGGCCTAAGCATACTCTCTCCTTCCCCCTTCTCCACAGCTACTTCCTGATTCCATCCAGCCTCCCTGGCTGTGCTAGTGCCATTCATTGTGGGTCTTCCTAGTCAGTAGTTCTGAAGAAATTATCATCACTAAAAAGAATAATAATCCTCCAACCCCAGCAGTTGTTTTTGTTTGTTTGTTTGTGCTTGTTCTGGGGGTTTTTGTTTTGTTTTGTTTTGTTTTTTTTAATCTGGTTTATCTCTTACCAGAAAAAAATGAAACAAGCTCATCTGAGATGATAGTGTGGGTTAGGAACAAAGCTCCAGAGGAGACTTGTTAGCTATTCTGCTGCTACAAGAAATGTTGACCCCTATCTAGTCACTAGAGGCATCTAAGCTCTCAGTATAGAGTTGCTTATATCCAACAGATGTGTAAGCTTATATATATATTTATAACAAACCACTCCTGAGATTCCAGTGATTATGGTACTGTACTGAGATGATGGAGAGTTTTGTTCAGTTCTCTGGTCTGCTACATGTTCTCTTTGTGACCCAGGGTCAATCAAATCTGTGTACTTCATTTCCTCATTTACAAAGAAATAGAGAAGTTTTCTTCCCATCAAGAAACTGTGAGGTTAACGCAGCAGTCTGAAGTATGATCATAGGTGCTGTGTAAGGGTCTTAGAGGGATGGGCTTTGTGAAGTCTTTGGAAATGCTGCAAATCAAAAAAAAAAAAAAAGTTATTCTGATTTCAAATCAAATCACAACCTGGTTCACATGTGGCCCAACAAGCAGTTGAGTTGGCTGGAAACAAAGGAAATAAGGTGAAAAGAACTCCTAAAATGGCACTGTGGTCAAGGAAAAGGCAAATGAAACCACATCCTTGGCCTCTTCAATGACAGCCTCATTTTTTCATATCCAAGAGAAGCATATAGAGACATACGCAGATGTTCTTTAATTAGCCTAAGTTCTACAGCCAGAACATTACTCTGCCTACAAAACATCCTTGATCAGCTGTGCAGTGTCATGTTCATACCAACATCAAGCACATGCTGTGAAGGTCACTCAGGTATGTTCAGGTAACCCTTTGCTAGAAGGACTTTTTTTCCAGGTTTTGAGATATAATTTTCATTTTTTCTTTATTCACCTTTCTGTGGCTATGCCAAAGAAAATCTAGCAGAGTAGACAAGTATGACAGCCCTTACTTTAAGGTTTATTTTAGAGCCTACTGTATTCACCTACAGTGTAAATGTTTTATTTTTAGGAACACCTGGAATGAAGCTAAGTCTTCAGGAGACATTTCTCCCATTATCTCTCATTATTTCAATGAAACACTGAAATTTTTCTCTTTCCAGTTTATACTTGAGGACTAGCTAGGTTTCTAGTGGCTTCTTGATTAACCACTTCTCTTTTAATAACCTCATACTTGTCACTTATTTATCATTATTTCTTTAAAAAAAGAGGTGGGACCATGTTCTCACGATCCCTTTCTGTGAGCTGTGACACAAAGGATAGTTTAGCTTCCCTGTAGTGAAGTCTTCCTTCTGAACTGCCACCTCTAGTCTTTGATAATGTTAATACAATATTTATGAAAGTCTACTATTATCCTCACAATCATTCTTTGTTTCATACGTGAATGACTTATTTTCCCATATTTTAGCATCTTTAGCTATATTTGAAATGTTTCTTGACATTCTTTACATCTTTTTATGAAAGAGATAAGGTACTTAACTGAGACACAGGATGAGTATAATGGCATCCAACTGCATAACAACCCACTGTTTTAAGCATAAAGTGCTTTCTTTCATCTATTCATTTACTTTTCTTAAGTCAACTTACCTCCATCTCTTGGGCAGATGTTAGAAACAGTATAGGAGTTGTAGCTTCAGAAAAATACCAGAGAAAAGAGGATTTGGCTCTGTAATACTTTGTGGTAATCAGGAATATTAACAAGAAAGGGCAGGATCTCACCTCTGGGCCTTGAGCCCAAGAGAATTCTTACTTTTATTTCTTAGTTCTTTAATAGAATATTGATAGACCGCTCTTGACTCTTGGACACAATAGATCAGATAATTTGTAAAGGATTGTAAATAACATATTTGCTATCTGAACTTAATAAAAGAAAACTAAATTATTTTAATATTTTAACCTATCTCTGAAGATGCTGTCAACTATGGGGTAGAGTTTCTCTTACCTAAACTTACCTAAGTGCTGTTATAGATATGCTCACAGGGGAACATGTAATTCCACATTGCCTTAATAGTGTCTGGAAAGAAACAGCTATGCAAGACCCAGTTTATTCAGCCTAGTCTAGGACAAGATGAATTAAGACATCAGTAGATTTATTTTCTGCCAATCACTGCAAAATAGTCTGGGGTGACCAGCCCAGAGAGATCTCTCTAAGACTAAGCCATCCATTTTTGTCAGGTGAATATAGGAGGATTCATTCTTTTTCCCTCTCACGTCATCTGAAATTTACATGTAAGTACTAAACAAAAATGCTGCCACTATTCTTTTCTCATTGAAACCTGAAAATTTCTTTCTGAAAATGCCTCTTCCTCCTCTTTCCTATACCTGTACTAATATCATGTGCTGCTTCTCTTCAGAAAATCAGTTGCAGTAGAAGAATATTTTCCCCAGAGGCGGTCCAAACTTCCTTTCACATCTTAAATAATTCCTGTGTAGATTATTGATCAAAATATTAAGGAAACTTTAATTATTTCCATGTGAAGTTGTTTACTTTCTACATTGTAGTTTATAAACTTTCTATGAAAATTGGCTACTGCTAGATTCTATGCTACAGCACAAGACTCTCTCAGTTACCTCTCAGAGAATTCTGAATCCTGGCACATGTCCACAGGAGATGGTCATATTAGGAATTTGGAAATAGAGACAAGGTTGAAATCCTGTTGCAGTGGCTATTCTCATCCAGGTTGATTAGAGAGTTGATTGGACAAGAATAAAAACTGTTCAATAACTTACTGATTATAAGTAACATATAACCATGAAGCTTATCATGTCTTGATACTGTTATGATTTTTAAAATTAATGAAAAGGAATCCTTGTAATTGAAAGTAACCCAAAACCTTACACTTTGTTTTTGTATCATGATTTTTTGTTAAGGGAAATATCTGTGCTGGGTATAGTACTTAACACTAGACTTCTGAGTTTATTTCCCAGCTTTGCTTCTCAAATATTCTGAAATTTATTTTTGTCAAAGGGAATTTATTAAATTTAATTACTACTTATATGTTGGATGAACTATGAGGGTAAAATTATGCCTACACTCCTGTGACATTTTCAGAGAAATGTGTATATGTGAAATCTTCTACTTCAGTATTAAAACTGTAATAAGAGAAAAGACACTGACATAGTTCAACTCTACTCGTGCCTAAATGCAGTACTCCTAAAAGGGATTCACTCTGAATAGTGATTTTGCTATATGGATGTAAATAGTTAAAATCTGAACACTTCCACTTTGTGTTTTCAAAATAAAGTGACGTAAGCACTCTTCAATACTGCAAAGTAGGTTTTAACTTAACAAGTAAAATATTGTAGATGACGTCAACAATACAGGAAACTCTTCTGATCAAAGATATTTTTATATAATTCTTTTCAGACTGCAGAAAAAATATACCATCAACATTTTTGCTAAGATATTAGACAAAAGCATGCATTTGCAGGTAGTGCCTATCTACCCCTCACAGTTATTTTAACATTAAAGCTAGAACACACAACAAAATGCAATGTTTCTTTGTCTAGCATCTTTAAAGTAAAAGAAAAGAGCAACTGAAAAGAAAAACAGACAAGGACAGTAGTAAACCTACCTCCTCCTTGAAAACCTGCTTCCCTGTAGCAGTTACAGTAACGGGGCACTAAAAGGACGGAAGCAGTGAATTTGCCTGGGTGGCATATTTTCAAGTGCTTTGACAGTGTGATTTCATTATTAAGTTCTTCATGTAACAGGGTGTAAAAATCCCGCCTACGTCTTACTCATTTCCCTTACCCTGTACTTCTGTAACCTAATAGGGAAAAGTGTGATTACAGCCATTGTTTTTCTGCAGGGAGACAAGTAGGTCTGAATAGAGGGACATGCTCTTTTTTACTTCATTCACATAATTTTCACTCATTTCTGGCACAAGTTTTTCATACAGGCTTCTGTACAGGGCACACCCTCAAAGGCAGGTGAGTATATGAGTCTACCTTCTGTCTCAGGTATAGGTCAGACACTACTGTTTCAAGACACACCACTGTTTTCTGCTTATTGTTTAGGGTCACCACCCTGCACAAGATGTTAAGCCTAGTGCTGCAGACCTCACAACAGCTTTTACCAGCTTTGCACTAGTCAACCTTATTTGCTGTAGGTGGGTAACAAACCAACATCACCAGTTTCCACAACTTTTTCACCTGACATATATACATTTTTTCTGGGCTGGGTGAAAAAGGAAAAACAAAGGTCTCTCCACATGTGTAAATGCCCTGTGTGTACCACAAAAACACTATGTCACTTATCTGTGCTCATGCCCTGGTCCCAGGAAGGTGTGCAATCCCCCCCATTGTCCTCTGACTGCAGAGTCTGAACATCCTCGTTCCAACTCCATTCAACACTGTGAGCACACACACAATGTGGTGCTGACACAGTCAGTTATGCACTGCCCAGGCATGGACATCCACACATTCCCTCACGAGCAGACATAAAAATGAGTAAGCCCAAGGCTTTTTTGCCATCTTCACTGCTTTGGACATTGAAGAGTATGTTTGGGGCCAGTAAAGCAACTTTCTGTGAATTAAGAAACATAGCACATGCCTTTTCATGTACCCCATAGTACAGTCTGATTACAGAGCCCTCTGCCTTTCTCGCCTTTAGAAAATGTGAACAGGAAAATGAAGTTATTAAAGCAGACAACAGCATGGAAATATGATTATTTATAATATTCACTGAGTGTACTAGCACGTCTTACTATATGTATCTGTTATATCTCTGTGGAGGAGTGGTAAACCAGATTAAATCTGTCCTGTTCTTGTCTGTATCTTGTACAGTTTCATTCCCATCAGCCTTTGTTCCTGTTGTTCTGGGCAGAGGAGGAATTGGGGAGTTTCTTGAGATGTTTCCTCTTCTTCAGGTCTCAATTCCTCAATTTTATTCATAGAGTAGACAACTAGCATATTCCCTGCAAAGACTCTTCATTTCAGGACCATCAGAAGCAAGGCCTTTGTTCTCTTTCTCAGTTTCTGCTGCAGACACTTCTATAAAATTGGACTGAATTGTGTCTTTGGGATAGATTTGTATCAATAAACCTTAAACCTCATTTTCTATAAGGTATGTACAACCTGCCCAACTAGATGACAGTAATACTGTGTAGGCTGGAAGCTGAACAACTGTTTCTCATATGCATCCACAAATTGCACAAAATGAAACAAGTCATCTGTGGAAAGGATGCAAGTATGTAAGCACACTGCCATCAAAGCTTTTCAGTATGGCAGGTGTCCTGGTTTCACCTGGAACTGCTAGAACTTCAGTACAAATTGGAGTCAAAAGCAGCCAAGTAGTAAGCCACAACTGGTATCACTGATGTGTTTTTGTGCAATTCCTTTGGCAGCAGAGAACAGGCCACAGTTCACTTTCACTTGGAGGGCATCTTGTACACCTGGAATCAACTGTCCAAGAAACACAGCCACCGGTTGGGCACCAAAAAGGACTGTTGTGATTTAACTCCAGTCAGCAATTAAGCACCACCCAGCCACTAGCTCACTTCTGTCCACTCAGTTGAACAGGCAAGAGAATCAGGAAAAAGAAAAGTAAAACTCGTGGGTTGAGATAAAGACAGTTTTATAGGACAGAAAAAGAAGGGAAAATATGATAACAATAACAACAACAATAATAATAGAATATAGAAAATAAGTGATGCACAAGACAAATGCTCACCACCCACTCACCGATGCCCAGACAATTCCCAAGCTATGGTTTCTTCCAGACAACTCCCCCAGTTTATATACTGAGCTTGACATCATATGACATGGAATACCCCTTTGGCTCATTGGGTCAGCTGTTTTTGCTGAGTACCCTCCTAGCTCCTTGTGCACTTGCAGCCTCTGCTGACAGGACAGTATGAAAAGCTGCAAAATCCTTGACTTAGTATAAGCACTCCTTAGCAGCAACTAAAACATCATCCTAAATTCAAAACATGGCACTATACCAGCTACTAGGAAGAAAAATAACTTTATTCCAGCCAAAATGTCACCAGCAGGAAATATTAGTCGCTGTGTAGTAAACACAGTCTGCATCTCTGTTTCTATTGTTTTCTAGTTTAATAAATGAGAATTTCTTAGAACATATAACATTGTTAGAGGGATGGGTTATCCAGGAAAACAACTGTAATAGTCCAGTGACTTCTTGGATATATTTTTTTGGTTATGTTCTTTAGTCCATTGGCAGAATTCCTGCTTTTGAAAGTGTTGGTTAATTCTACACTCATTTTTAATGAACTATTTACAAAACACATTGCCACCGTGTCCTTGAACCTGTTAAGGGCAGATTGCCCAGGGGAAAAAAAGGAAGTTAAAGACATGGAAGGATTTAGAAAAGTCAGAGCAGAAAAGAGTCCAAATCCCACCAGTGGGACACTTGATATACATTCTCTGTATGCCAACTAGCAAGAAAAATCTGGGACCTGATCCAGAACCACAGGCATCACTGGGTAATCTATCATTGAATCTTCACCTTCATTGAACCTTCAGGTGAATCCACTCATGAAAACAACAGAGTGGGATCATGCAGAATAAAACTAAGGATGTTTTATTTGTCAGCAGTAACAGAAGAAGAACTTGTCCTTGCTTTTGGTTCAGACATTAGTATTTAATTTATCTGGAAGATGTGGTACCTAGTGAATATGCACGAGTTGCATTCATGTCTTCCCTGAAGCAATATATGATTTTTTTTCAACTAAACCCCCAAATCATGACCTAACCCGAGGAAATAAGTGAAACTGCCAGAACAAAAACAAAACAGCTTTCATTATGAGAGGTCTAGGTAAGAAAAACTGACACATCTTTCAGACAAGCTGGCAGGTCTTACAGAAAACAAGAGTTTCAGCATTGTTTCTTTTTCACTGTTCTATAATGTACAAAAAGAAAGCCATCTAGTTGTGAAGTGTGCTTTTATATTATTATGATCAAGTAGGACAAAAGCTAATTGGTGATCTTGGGACTAGTTTGGCCACCAAGGAAATCTCATTACTTATGACATCCCACAATGACCAGAGAAAATTCAGTCAAGCCAACTCTGCCTCTGTAGCACCAGTGGCAAGATACCACGTTGGTTTCAGATGAGCTGTAACACTTTGTAAGACAAGTGCTCTCATGGCAATCCAACACGAAAGTTACTCATGCTCTGTTTACAGATGAGATAAAGAGAAAAAAACCCAAACAACCAAGCATCAAGTGGTAGTTAACTGTTGCAAGGCAAAGCATCAGTGTTATTACCTTTCTCTTTTGTATCAGCATTTCCACATCCTAAGCACTTGGTGGGCAAGTAACTACCTGGAATGGCTTCCCTCAAAACCTCTACAAGGGTCCACAGAATGACACTTTGTCAATGGATGCAGCTGGTACAGGTATGTTTCATGTTACTAGTGTTTCTCCCACAGCCTGAAGAAAGGCTTAGGATACACCAATCTGTGATATCTACCTTGAGTTCAGCACACAAGATGGGTGTGCCTGTCTTTCAGAGAACTTCTGTGAATGCTGAGCTATTTGCTTACTTCAGGGTAGAAGCAGTTTTCAAGCTCCATTTAGGCCTGAAACTTGTTTCCAAATGAAATGGTGGAAATATCTCTTTGGCAAGCTCTCAAGGAGAGAAAAAAATTTTAAAATCTGCTCTTCCACCACCCATCAATGGTAAAGTTGCCCTGGCTGGGATACTTTCCCTGAAATAATGAATGTCAAAAGGTAGAAGTTCACATAAAGCTGCACTTTAAAAGGGCAGCTTGGTTGGCAAAACGTATCAGAAAGTTTAGAATAAAACCAGAGAAATAAAGGAAGCAGAGCAAATGTTGCAATCAGTAGTTACTCTAATGCAGTCACAGAGGAATGAGACTTGAATGAAACTGTAATTATTTTCTTTTTTTTTTTTTTTTTTCCTGATTAGCTTCCTGTACAACAAACAGAAAATGCTGATAGGTGTATGGTGTTCATACACATATTGTGGTTAACAGCAGATGAAGTAATGATGTATGAGTAAAGGCAGTCATCAGTTTCTTCTCAGTTAAGAGAAAGTTTTGCACCTTGTTTATTCCTTTCCTTCTGAAGAGTACCAGTTTGCAAAAAAGACTCTGCAAGTGACTTTTCATTGGAAGCTTGTGGGAACAGACGCAAAATGTTACGTAGAATTACTGTGGAAATACAGCAATGGAAAGAATCCAAAGACAAAAGAAGACAAATGCTCCACTTTCAGAGGCATGAAGAATCATTCAGCAAACTGATTTCTGTGAGACTTAATATGAATACCCCCAAAGAAAACTGGCACTTCAGGTATGTGTTTGTCTTCCAACAAAAGGCTTCCCCTGAAAAACAAATATCCTGTTGCCAGTGGTAAGGTTGATAACAGGAAGGTTTTATGGCTCAGGTTTTGTTTCTCCTTCATTGATGGTTTCATGTGAGAACTAAAGGTGACTGCATAAAACATTTCACAGGATAAACATACCAAGAAACACTAATGTTGTTATTTCAGAGATCAAGAGAGCCTCTCTGAACCTGGTAGAATGAACAAACTTCTGAAAAAGCCAAGCAGCATCAGTAAGAAGATGTAGAATTTTCTTAGTCTTCCAAGGCTGATGTTGCTTCTTGCTGAAGCCACTTCAGCAAGAGAAACATCTTCCTGCAACAGTGAGGGGCTGAAGGACACACATGACAGAGTATGTGGAATGATAGTGACACTTATCTGAGAAGAGCTATATTATGTGTCTATTTATAGTTCTTAAAAGAATACTTGCATCAAGAATGCTCATAAACAGCAAGTAAAAAGGAGAAGTTCACTATTACACCAACAGTTTATCCTGACAAAGTGCATTATGGCAATGTCTGGGAGTCTGAGAGACCTTGGAATTATGGGGCAATGCATTTATTCAGTAGAATCATAAACCAGGAACTGAGACAGGAGAAAAACTTAGTAGTTCTGATGGTTGCTCTGTAGAGGAATTGAAAGAGTCCTGCTAGAAGACAAAGATAGTACTGAGACTTTTGTGTCTACTTAGCTTCTGTAATTCTTGAAACTGAACCCAGCAGATTCTCAGAACAGAATTATACTTGCAACCCTGAGTCTCAGCACTGGAAATGACGTATCCATTACAGTGAATTAGGTTACAGGAGACTGGCCTGGTATAAAAGACTTAAGTTATTGTCAAGTGAATTTCCTTAATTATGACAATTTTTCATATAGATTGGAAAAGTTAAATCCTTCAATATTTATACAGAGTAAACAATATGTTATCAATTTAAGTACAGGCAATTTAATTAACTATATGGAAAATAGGACTTCATGAAAAATCACAGAATGCCCAAGATCACCTCTGCAGAGGATTTGGGGTATTACATATGTGTCCTGGTCTTGTTATTTAGTTTCATAACCAGTATTTGACCTAGACATGGATGTTTCACCAAACCAGTCAACTTGTAGATAAAGTTTGGCTTAGCTGATGGGCAGTCCGAAAGATGATTTGGTTTGTTTAATGAAATGGAGGGGAATTGCATGCCAGAGTAGTTTAAAAGCATCCTTTACTAGACCAGCACATTTTACCACAGACTTTTTGGCTCACGCTAGATTCTTCTTAAAACCAGAATAACTGTGCAAGCCTTATATGACTAGATTTGTAACTTTTAATTTAAAACATAAGAATTAAAGGATTTGCAGTTAGACTTCTTCATAGCTAATGCTAAGAAAGAACATTGCTGTTATAGTCAAGAAGTTGATAGTCCAGAGTATCTTTAATTTTTATTTTTGTTTTTCTGACTTAATATTAAATGTATCTCCTTTTATGGTAGGTATCAGAAGTAGAGAGCAAGTAATATTATCAAATTGGTTATATCTTAGAACTGATTTTTCCTTTTTTTTTTTTTTTTTTTATTTCCACCAACAAATATACAAGCCTGTGTAGTAGAAATCCCTGAGCCCCAAACTGGCTTCAGGGCCAGTGATGCTTTCTGCAGAACACAAACACTAGATTCACCTTTTTGCCTCCCCTAGCTATGCTTCATATCATACAAGCAATAAACAGGGCTAAGAATCCAGTAGCTGAATTTGGTTCAAATCTGCAAATACCACCAGGTACAGAATTGATTCATTTTTTCCAAAACCCTCCTTTTCCTTTATTTATGGCATGTAGTCAAAGCTGTTTGCTTTTTTTCTGATGAATAAGACACTCTGAGACTGTAACAAGGAGTTTTGTTTAAACCTTTTACTCCGTCAGATTTGCACTTCAGAAGAAAAGAGGAAACTACAGGCAACTGCAGCTGATTATAAACTGACCTCACAAGGCAAGGGAAGTGTAAGCAGAAGTTTGCTAGATATGAATTGCTCCTTAACAGTCCAGAGCTCCATTCACATAGCATATCTCCATATAGAGCCCCTCCTATATGGAGATATGTAGGTCCAGGAGGTACACTAGATAGTCCTATCGTGGATACTACTCGACTTGGAAGCTAAAATGTAGCTCAGCTCCTCAATGTGTGCTGGTGACTGGACTCAACATTTGTTTTGATTTCAGTTTAGAAGAAGTAATTTTTCACCCTATTTCCTTTTCTTTCATGATTTACCTTGCCTGTCTCTTTAGTCTAGGCTACCATCACGTGGCCACTTTGAGAATCTTCCCAAGAAACAGAAACAAAGACTAATTACTCCGCCTAGAAGGCAGCAAGCCTACTGACTGATTACAAGATGAAGGTCACATGTCGCTTTCAGAGGGCTTAATTTTGCTTCTTGATTGCATTCAGTCATCCCTTATTTAGACAAACTGCTTTTTGATTTGTATCTGCTTTGTTCTGCTTTAATTCTTCCCCCTCAAAACACTGACAAAATACACCCTAATTTCAGAAGGAAAAGGTGCAATTTTTTCTATAAGCAGCAGCATTGGGCCACTCCATGCATTAAGCTCTAAGATATAGGTTTATCTATGCTGGGCACTTTTTACCATGCATTCCAAACTCAGATTTTCAGATCATCCCTATGTAAATCATTTCTGTCAGTCCTCTGAAATGGTCCCACACAACATTCTTGCCTCTAGATTAGGTATCAGGGAGATATCTCTAAGGAATATATCAGTTTGACAGATGGACTGTTAGATGGCTGATGGGCACATCCAAAGATTTCAAGTCAATGGCTCAATGTCCAAGTGGAACCAATAATGAGTGGTGTCCCTCAAGAGTCTGTACTAGGACCAGTACTATTCAACATCTTCATCACTGACACAAACAGTGGGATTGAGTGCCCCCTCAGCAAGTTTGCAGACAATACCAAGCTGATTTGTGCAGCTGGTGCACTAGAGGGAAGGGATGCCCTCCAGAGGGACCTGGACAGGCTTGAGGAGTGGGCCCATCAAGCTTCATGAAGTTCAACAAAGCCAAGTGCAAGGTCCTGCACCTGGGTCAGGGCGATCCCCAGGATCAATACAGACTGGGGGATGAATGGATTGATAGCAGCTCTGTGGAAGAGGACTTGATAATATTGGTGGATGGATAATTGGACATAAGCCAGCAATGTGTGCTTTCAGCCCAGAAAGCCAATCATATTCTGGGCTGTATCAAAAGAAGTGTGGCCAGCAGGATGAGGGAGGTAATTCTCCCCCTCTGTTCTGGTGAGACCCCACCTGAAATACTTCATCCAGCTCTGGAGTCCCCAGCACAAAAAAGACTGGACCTGTTGGAACAGGGACAGAAGAGGGCCACAAGAATGATCAGAAGATTGAAACATATATCCTCTGAAGAAAGGCTGAAAGAGTTAGATTTGTTCAGCCTGGAGAAGAGCAGCTTCTGAGAAGATTCTATTGTGGCCTATCAATACATAAAGGGTGCTTATAAGAAAGATGGAGAGACTTTTTGCCAGGTTCTGTAGTGACAGAACAAGGAGCAGTGGTTTTAAGCTGAAAGACAGTAGATTTAGATTGAACATAAAGAATAATTACTATTTTTTTTATGATGAGGGTAATGGGACACCAGAACTGGTTGCCCAGAGAAGTTGTGGATGCCTCATCCCCGGAAGTGATCATGGCCAGGTTGGATGGGACTTTGAGCAACCTGACCTAGTGGAAGATGTCCCTGCCCATGTCACGGGTTTTGGAACTAAACAATCCTCAAGGTCCCTTCCAACCCAAACCACTCTATGCTTCTGTAAAATAAGATTGTAGTAAACACTCTCCAAAGCTAACGCTTCTGAGCTATTATTTCAGACCGTGAATCAAAGCAGACAAATATGGAAGCAAAACAGACAAATTGGGAGGCTCTAAAGAGGGATCAGGACAGGTTGGATCAATGTGCTAAAGCCAATGTGATGAGGTTCAACAAGGCCAAGTGTCAGGTCCTTCAATGGGTCACAACAACCCCAGGCAACACTACAGGCTTGGGGAGAGTTGCTGGAAAGCTGCCCAGCAGAAAAGGACCTGGGGGTGCTGGTTGACAGCCAGCTGAATACGAGCCAGTGTGTGCCCAGATGGACAAGATGGCAAACATCATCCTGACCAGTATCAGAAATATTGTGGCTAACAGGACTAGGGAAGTGCCTGTACCCTTGTACTGGGAAGTGCTGAGACCACACCTCAAATACTGTGTTCACTTTTGAGCCCCTCACTCCCAGAAGGACATTGAGGGGCTGGAGCATGTCCAGAGAAGGGCAACGAAGCTGGGGAAAGGTCCAGAGCGCAAGTTTTGTGAGGAGTGGCTGAGGGAGCTGGAGAAAAGGAGAGTCAGAAGAGACCTTCTCACCCTCAACAACTCCCTGAAAGGAGGTTGGAGCTGGGTGGGGTCAGTCTGTTCTCCCAAG
>JANHGN010007444.1:19310-36645 GCA_024605025.1 Megaceryle maxima | reverse complement strand
CTGCTGGCCACACTATTCCTGATACAGGCCAAGATGCCATTGGCCTTCCGTGCCACCTGGGCACACTGCTGACTCATTGTTCCTGTTAAACCTCATATTATTGGCCTCAGCCCATCAACTCAACCTGTCCAGGTCCCTCTGCTGCATCTTCCAACCCACCAGCAGACCAACACCTGCCCCCCAACTTAGTGTCATCCACGAATTTACTAACAGTACACCTGATCCCCTCATCCAGGTCATCGGTAAAGATGCTGAATAGAACTGGGCCCAGTACTGATCCCTGGGGGACACCACTGGTCACTGGACACCAACTGCATGCAGCACCATTCACAACCACTCTCCGTGCCCAGTCATCCAGCCAGTTTTTAACCCAGTGAAGGGTGCACTTATCCAAGCCATGGGCTGCCAGTTTTTCCAGGAGGATGATGTAGGAGACTGTGTCAAAGGCTTTGTTGAAGTCTAGGTAGACCACACCCACAGCCTTCCCCTCTTATAACAGACAGGTCACCCAGTGATAGAGTGAAATCAAATTGGTTAGGCAGGACCTTCCTTTCCTAAACTCTACTGCACTCTTGTGAGACCCTACATGGAGTACTGCATCCAGCTCTGGAGTCCTCAGCAGAGGAAAGACATGGACCTGTTGGAGTGGGTCCAGATGAGGCCACAAAAGGCATCAGAGGACTGGAACACCTCTCCTGTGAGAACAGGCAGAGAAAGTTGTGATTGTTCAGTCTGGAGAAAAGAAGGCTCCAGGGAGACCTTACTGTAGCCTTTCAATACTTAATGGGGGCCTACATGAAAGACAAAGACAGACTTTTTGGTCAGGCCTGTTATGTCAGGACAAGAGGTGATGGTTTCAAACTAAAACAGGGTTGATTTATACTAGGTATCTGGAAGAAATTTTTTATGCTGAGGGTGGTGAAACACTGTCCTAGGTTACACAGAGAGGTGGTAGATGCCCCATCCCTGGAAACATTCGGGGTCAAGTTGGATGAGCAACTTGATGTAGTTGAAAATACCCCTGCTCATTGCAGGGGGTTTGGACTAGATGACCTTTAAAGGTGCCTTCCAACCCAACTTACTCTATGATTCTATGAAAATTTTACTCAGCTCAGCTGTCTTGCTCCTCTGAATGAAATGCTTGCTTTCACCTTATCTGATAATCAAGCTTCTGTGTATAAGATTTTACCTTCTGTTACTGGATTGTCACAACCTGGTGAGACACTGGACAGTGTGTTGCACATAAAGAGATTGCTCTTCCTCGCCATTTATGCACATACAGAGGGCTGTGGAGTCAAAATCAACTTCTCTGGATCATAAAGGTCTGTGATGGCTATCGTGACTAGCTATTTTTATGCTTTCAACTGCAAGTCCTCACTTCTTCCAAATAGACATAGCACACAGTGACTTAGGGATAGGACTATTACTCAATGTTTGCGTTTCCTGAACATCAGTGACTGTAAATATCAGGTGTACCTTACTGTAGCTTCTGAACACGCAACAGCCCCTTTCTTTGCTTTGAAAGGCAGATAATTATAAGAGGACAAAGGGAATCAGCAAAGCCATCCTCAGACTTAGGACTTAGCACAAAAGCTCGTCAGGTTGTCCATTGCTGCCACCTACCGTGCAAACACCCTACTTCTAGTGGGAAATATTCCTCAAGTTTTCAGACTGCTTTAACCCAGGGGGAAGTCTGCTGCTTTAACGGCAATGATATAATTAAAGATGTCCACCTCCCTCTCTGTTTTGAAGACCTGGACTTTATCAGGGACAGGATCATCTCCTCTAATTTTAGCTTCTTCAAAGTAGGTGTCCAATCAAACAGAGCTGGCCAGGACCGTGCTATATTGAGAAGACCTCCAGCAAATACGTTGTTCTAACCTAGAACAGGTATCCAAGACAGGATGACTCTGCCCTACGGACCCTAGATGATCAGGCTCAGATTAGATGACTACGTTGGCAGAGCATGCTTTTCTTGACCTGGTTATCCTGTCTCTCCCTACTCAGGTGAAAGGAGAAATTTTGGCCCAAGAACATCTTGGTAGGTGTTAGCCTTTGCATTCAGGAGTTTTTCCAGCACAGTTAAAGAAGTCACAGTTCATATCTCATAATGTTTCAGACCAACATTACTAAGCCTGCAACAGCAGCTTTGATCGGAAAAGCCTTGATCAAAAGCAAGGGCAAAGATTCTTGGAAGTCTGAATTAACAATTTTATTCTTCTCACTGTCAGGTGAAGATTTGGTAGGACACAAGCATCTAACTTACACATAATTTTATACCATTACAAGTTTCACGAAAGTGAAGTGTATCAAACAGATAAAGAAAGAGTGTATGTCTTTGTGGGGTGTGTGTATGCATGTGGAAGGAACATGGTCTAGGAAATGCTGTCTATATGGAAAAAGGCACCACTATTTCTCAGAGCCAAGTGTATGGTGCATGTTGTTCTCTTTACATCTGTAAACATTATCTGCTGGCATTTGAATAGTCAATGTTAGCTAACTGGTACAACTTGATCTACTTATATCTATAGGAACCACATGTCTCCTACAAAGTAACTGTAAAGATGACATTGAGAAGATAAAAAAGCTCTGGGGACTGGTGCAGCACTGTGTTGTACTAAGAACTGTATTACTGCATCTCATCAAAATATGCACATTCCAACAAATTTTCAGTAATCTCAGTAAAAATTCAGGTCACAGCTTTGAATTCTAATTGCATAGAAAGCTTGTCACCACACTTCTGGGTCTCCTGAAACCTGGCAGATGATCAAACTTGTAACCACTGGACAAAGAGTTAGTGTATATGATTTTGGTGTTTAGTTCAGGAAAACATCTGGAGTGACATAAACCTAGCAAAGCGGTCAACACCTTTGAGTCAAAATTACTGTAGCTCTGCTCAGCTTTCCTATTATCCTCTAAAATTTAGAAGCTGTAAAAGCTTCTAAAAAACCCACAGTCATACTTATCTAGCTGAAGTAAACCCATGTAAAATATGTAAACATAAAAAAAATGCATGTATAATACATAGGCAAAGCAAGATATTAACAAGGAAGGAAAGAAGAGATGGAAGAGAAGGGAAAGAATTAACATAATTGGTAGTCCAGACCATACAACAGTATTACATTTTCATTACCTCACAAAATTAGTTTGGATCCAGCAAGCTATATCTTTGCATTTATATAGATGAAAAATAATTTTATCTTAAACTTGTTTTGGCTTCTGGATGTCATTTGGCTTTTCAACCAATGGAGAAAATAAGAAATCTTCTGACTCATGTGGTCATCTACTCATAGATTGCAAGACATAGGGAAAATACATCTGCCCTCTTCTTCAGTTGTCCCCAGGTACCTGCTACTGACACTACATGAAAGAAAATTGACCACTGGTCTAGGTCAGCCTTTCAAATGATCAACTACAACCGTATTTTTAGAGCAATTGGAGGGAACATCATACACGTTTACCAGCTGAAAGACTAGAGGATTCACTACTAACATTGACACCAAGTATATGACCTCTGTCTTCCGGAGAACAACATGACTTGCTGCTGCCCAGCTAACATCTAAAACTAGAAAACCTCAGAACTGGGTAACTTCAAAAAGACACCCAGTTCCTCTTCACTGTGTTAATGTGAGGAAACCTTATTTGCATGGACTTCCAGTGACAATATGGTGGGAGGATTTATCCACTTGCATAATTTTAATAGCATCTTAAATCACAGGATGTTGTTTATTGAACAAAATATTTAATTTAAAACGCATGGGATGGAAGTTTTGTCTCTGATTCTTTTTGGACGTTCAATAAGAAATGTTGATGCATATACCATGGACTGTTCCAAAATTTGGCAACACTAGAAAGAGATGGGCACAAGCAAATTTGTGTCCACATTCAGCAGGCTGAGGAGAATTTACAGTAATATATATTCATTGTATTATGAATGTAGTCACCTTTGATGCATTGTAAACCTGCCCTACTTGACTGAAGAGTCTGTGAAGTATGAGGTATTCAAGTCTATATAAAATCTGTAAATTATTTGCATCCTTACATCTCTCAACTTATTTCTTCAAGAAAACCAGTAAAGAGTAAAATAGCAGAATATCTGTCCCATATGTAGCATATATTTTGGATTCCTTTAGGTTGAAAACAGTGTATGTTAAAGGGAAAGGCTATGCCTGATGAGAAAGATAGTCCTGATAATTTGAAATTAAGAGGCTTCAAGATAACCTGTTTGAGGAATTTATGTTGCTCATCTCCTGACATAATCCTAGAACAGGGACTTTTATTAAAAGTGGAGGGGAAACAACTTTCCCAAAAGTGGAAAGTGGGGCATTGCTGGGCTTTGTAGGAACATGGAGGTGCTAGGGCTATCCCACTGGTGACTGATAGGTCACTTCCCTCACAGCTCTAGATCCACGGGTTATTTGTAGCAGCACAGGAAGGTTTGGGATAGAGGCAGAACACTTCAAATGATTAAGTTTTTGAAAATATGGTTATCAGGCCATGGTTTTTATTGATTTAGTAACCTGGTATATCCTCTGATCTAGTAAAGACAAGGCTCCAGGGACACCTTATAGTGGTCTTCCAGTAACTGAAAGGGGCCTACAAGAAAGCTGGGGAGGGACTGTTCACAAGGGCATGTAGCAATAGGACGAGGGGCAATGTTTTTAAACTAGAGAAGGGTAGATTTAGATTGGACATAAGGAAGAAGTTCTTTACTATGAGGGTGGTGGAACACTGGAACAGGTTTCCCAGGGAGGTTGGAGGCCCCACCCCTGGACACACTGAAGGTCAAGCTCAGTGAGGCTCTGAGCAACCTGCTTTAGTTGAGGATGTCCCTGCTTACTTCAGGGGTGTTGTACTAGATGACCTCTGTGGGTCCCTTCCAACTCAGGGCTTTCTATGATTCTATGATTTTTTTTTTAATCTCTTTAAATGCTACTTTTCTAGGGCACCTCAGCCCTCAACCTGGAGGATTGCTGATGGGTTGGTATGTGCAAACAAATGAGAACTCTTCTCACTAAAATAATCCCCTTTTTTGATATACTTTTTTTCATGTGACTAGATTTTGACCACTAGGTGTCAGACACCTCACAAAATCAAACTTTCAGGTCTTACACAGGAAAAACTTTTAAAGAGAGCATGTACAGTAATGTACACATTAAATAATAATGGCAGTAATGCCAAACCCAGGTGAGACAATTATTCCATAGAGCTGTTTAGCAGCCACAGAAATCCCAAGGACAAGAAATGTGGCTGCCAAAACCCTTTTGTAGAAAGAGCTTTGCTTGCACTGTGGTGACTATTCACTATCTCTGTAAAATCCTTGTTAATATGCTGTCTAGTGCTAGAGGAGAACAGTAGACTCCACTGATAAAGCACCCATACTAATCCAGTTTCTGGAGCATTTGTAAAAACATCTTTCAAAATAGATGACACCCGTCAGGTAGGTTGAAAAATAGAAGTTCAAGCAGCACTCTTCTGCATTTCCACCTAAGTTAGGAAACTTGACAAAGGGTCATGTTTCTGCATTTCAAGAAGTTATGGGCCCCTCTTGTTTTTCTGACCTTTGGAGGTTGCTTCCCACAAGGCATCATTATCATACAGAATCTTATGCCTGCAGCCGAGCTTTTGTGACAGCTGAGGGCTGTTTAAGCAAAATGTTTGCATTAACAGTAGAGTTTGAGTATTGCTCCTTTTTCCAATTCTCCAGAAAAGAGACAAGTTGCCTGGTGGTGAACTGCAACAACAGTCACTGGACTTCATGAGTCAGGCATCTCAGGCAGATCTGCATTGAGGATCTTCAGGTTTGTGGATCTGGCTTTTAGTGACCTGGTACGACCAGATTACCCTGGCTGTCACCTTGGAATAATGATATACAAGAGGAGCTGTTTGCTTAAGCACTGCTGTGGACTACAGACGTTCTGCCTCGGGACTGTGATGGATGCACTCAATCACCTTAACAAAACCCACAATAGTCCCAAAGGAGGTAAAGAGCTGAGCAACAGCCAGTCCAAGAACTCTAGGAAACCCACAAAGGACACAGAGTGTCACGGAGTGACACAGTCAGCATGGACGCATATAAACTTGCAATACCAATCATATGATTAATACATGAATAGTGGGTAGCTTTTCCAAGACTCATTTATCAAGGAATTAAGAACGTTGTGGGTACAAGAGTGTCATGCATACACTTCCCACTGCATGCAATTTAACGAGCCAACCGCTTTATCCCATAAACAGGACAGCCTAATTGAGACTTCTCTGAACTCTCCCTGCTAGGTATTGTGGCTGCATGGTGATCTCCCCTTGAGCTGGGACACCTCTCAAGGTTTCTCCAACGACAGCTCGCTGGATGAATCCAATTTGAATTATCCCTGAATTACAACTGGACTGCACGCCAGGCGACTCTCCCCTTGAGAAGGGATGCCTCTCAAGGTTTGAGATTCCTCACCAGAGAGTAAGAGATTCTTTCTTACCCAAGGTGAATCACAATGGATCCTGCGTAAGTGACTGGTAGCATGCTGAATGCATACTAATAAAAACCATGTACTAATGAAATTCCAGTAAACATAAACTGTTGATCAAGTCTGGGACTAAGTCTGGATCCAGACAAACCTAGATTCCTCTTTGAGGAGTTTAGAAAGCAAAGGGGTCCATTCTGAATCTCGTGACTCAACAGGACATTTTCCTTACCCTTTGTATTAATGTAATTAGACATGAACCATTGACCAAGTCTGAGACTAAGATTGGGCCTAACCACACCTAAACCCCATGAGATGTTTAGAAAGCAAGGGGTTCTACTTTGAACCTCATTATTCTAGAGGAGGGTCTTTCTTACCCTTTTGTGTCTTTGGTCTCTGTGTAAATAATTCTAAATTGATTTTATCTTGATTTTCCTTTGTATGTTTCATCCATATAGTCAGTAATAGAGTGAATTTTGTCATCAAATTTTGTTTAAAGTCACTAATACCATTGATGCTGATTTTTGAAGTGATCTAAATCACTAATTCTGCAACAAATTGGTGTAGTAGACAGGATTCTAAATCAGGATCTGCAACAAGGACCCAAACTAACATGTCCTCATTGAGCTCCCAGCACGGGTGTGTAGGGTGGCATCCTGCTGCCTCTCTGCTGTGTGACCTGGGCACCCAGTTTTCCCTTTGGATGGCATCATTGGTCTGTCCCAAATGCTCACAGCTCTACTAGATGACAGGGCACATACATCTTCTGGGTCATCTAATCAGTGTCTGAAAATTTGGTTTTGCAGTTACGGAGATTTTTATTAATCTCTTCAGCTACATTTTGATGCAGAAATCTCAGTAATCCTCCAAAAATCATTACCTACTCTTGAAATACATTCAGACTGCCTTTCTTTCCTGGCACCATATGTGTGTATCATTTCAAACACTCAACTACTTTTAAGACAATGCCACTGTGTAGCTTGAATGGAAACTTACTCTAAAGGATAAGAAGAAATGTATTTTATAATTCAGATGTCTACTCTTTTAAACATACATTTAAAATTACTGCATCTCTGCTGTGAAACTCTGAGGAGAAATGTCTGTTATAACATCCTGACCCCACACTATACAAATTTTGTGAGATCCCAGGATACTAGGCTTATGCTACTGTTGACTATCTGATCCTGTGGCAAGAAAGGTTGGACCAGTGCAGCTCCCTCTAAGCGTCAGTCCATAGGATGAAGGCTCACTAACGACATGTCATCAAAGAAGGCAGGTAGCAACATTCAGACTAAAAGAGCAGAGCTGTATTTTTCACTGCTCCACATTCTATAAGGCAGAACACAGCCATGTGCAGGGCTATCCTGTGAGAGCAGTTGCATTTCCACTCACTCTTCACTCACCCTGCCTGGGCATGTCACTGCAGAAGGTGAGGAGACTGGAGAACCAGTCCTTTTGATGTCTAGGTGATCACTGCATTCATGCCTTTTTTATATTACTTTTTTATATTACTTACTTTGTTTGATCTCACATGAGGTCTTTAGTACTTTTTTCTTGGTAATGGGAAGAAATAGCAATGAATTAATTCCTCATCTATGTACCTGTCTTCCTGCTATGATCACTTGGCCATCCTTTCTTGTTCCCTTTACTTCAGGGTAATTTTGCACCTAAACATCATCATGATGGCCATGACAGTCCCTCAAACCACTAAAAACTATTTGTATGGCACCCTTCTACAAGACAAAAGCTGCCTTTTGTGGAGCAATATGCAAACACCTATACCCAGATTCATCCCACTTAAGTGAGGTGCCTTTGTTAGAAAACCAGAACCTTGTAGCCCGTGGATAAAGACAGACACCTCCAAAGGATCGTTCATTTCACCTGAAGATTTCTGTTTCTTTCTACTTTCCACCCTGGTCTTACAAGAGCTCCCTCTTACTCTCTCTCTTACTGCAAAAGCTCTAGATCAGCGTATAAAGTTAGTTGAAAAGAAGTAAGGGAAAAACATTAGCTATATCAAAGGTGCAGCAGCACAAATAGAAAATAAAGTTAAAAGGTAGAAAATGGAAAGGAGGGGGAAATTAGTGTAGTGGTGAATAAGAAAATGGTTCTCAGGTGCTATGTATCCTCAGACCTGTCATCAGAAGGTGCCCTGTCTTGACCAGTTTATCTGAAAGTTCTGTCATTTTCATAATTCTTCTTTTGAGCAGTTGCAAGACTGATAACAGCCACCAAAAATGAGCTCCTGATCACTTGAAACATCCATTTATGAATCTATCTAAAGTCAGTTCAGAAAAGAAGTATGAATTTTGGACTTACTATCTTCTTGAAGCCTAAGATTGACCTAGTGTCATGATTACTATCTTTTCCTCACTCAGAACCAGAGCTCACAACATGAACCATGTGATACTAAGCTGATTTAATCTGTTAGATATAGCAATAAGCAAAAAAATTATATACTTCCAAAGTATCATATAGATCTTTTGTTTCAAACATGAAACTGAATTTGGTGTTTTACTGTTGAAGTAAAACAGATGAACACTGTAACAAAAGAACGCTAAGTCCTTTGCCTGTGGGGATCCTTTCATGGCTTTGAAGGTTGAATGAATAGGCCTGGCACAGACTCTGCCCTCTCCCTCAATGACTACTTCTTTAATGGTTGTGGACGCTGGATATTCCTGTCTCCTACCTGAAGTTAAACTCTGTCTGAAGCTGGCTAGCAGGAATAAAAGGAAAAAAGAAGAGGTGACTAAGAGACATAGGTCCATATATACACATAGCATAATCAGGCCAGACTTATTTACCTAGTAAATCAGGCTCAAGGTCCTTGAAGACACACTATGACTATGAAAAATAAATTATCAAAATACTGATATACCATGTATAATATCTGACATCTAATGAGGTTAAATAAATTTAGTGAACTCAGAAAACTTCAGCTAATGAGCTGGTTGGTATGGTTCATACTTAATAATAACTTTGAAGACTATATTTTTGTAATCAATAAAGAGTAAAATAATTCACAGACTCAAAATGCTGGGGTTTTTTTCCTCTCTAAAAGGTCTTAAGTGAATCTGAATGAAAAGACTGAAAAAATCAAGTGTTTTACAATGTATGTAAAAGCATAACATCATTTGTCAAAGAAACCAACTGAGATAAATACTGAGCTGTATGAAAATAATATGGGTTTATTAAATATCTGATTTAAAAAGCATATAACTCATTCTTGTGGTTGCACACATCCTGAAGATGTGTTCAGCTCTCTCTGTCATTAAAATATAAGTTTTGAACTTGTGGTGAATGCAAATCAAACTATTACATAAACTTTATGAGAGCACACCAGTCTTGCTCCCAAAGAAATTAATAGCAAAGTTCTCTCACCAAGCATATGAAATTTCTTTATTCCATTGAAAAACTTGGAAGTGAATACAATTCTTACACAAAGCTTGGCTGTTCAGCACAGCAAGGTAGAGACTGTTTTCAGAGTCCAGTGCCACCCGTAGAAGGAGAGGTAGATACCACCTAAGTATCACATGAAGATATATTTTCCTTGCCTTAAAAAGCAAGTATCATTATGTAAGCAGGAACTATTTCATAATAAATTAGAAGTTCCTGAAACAAATGTTATTTCAATATTACAAGAATAACATAGGAGAAAAAATTAAAAGACATTAGTTTTGGTTGGGTGACTGGGGTTTGTTTTCTGGGGTTTTGTTGTGTTTGGGTTTTTTTGCCAAAGCCAGATGATACTTGATATAAAGCAGAAATTTGATCTGTTGGATCATCACACAAACATCCTGTCGAGACAAACTGATAGTCTATCTGGGTTTTTTCCCATGTGGTGTGTGGGTGTACTTTTTACCTATTTATTGGTGTCAAGAATGTTTAGAATTAATAAGAAGGTAATAAAGAGCAAACCAGGAAATATTATAATAACATTGTTAAGTTCAGGTTGCAGCAGTGGCTCAAAAACTACATGCAGGTCTAGTTGTTCAACCTAGAAATAATACAGTAAATCTAGAAAGCAAAAGACAACAGTGGTGAAAGGTGTGAAATAGCTTGCACTTGAGAAAGAACTTGGTGGTCTACCATCCCTCAGGGTGGAACAGAGGTAGTTAAGGGGAAGGGTGGTTATACTGCCTATAAACTAAACAATTGGTTATAAACTAAACAAATCAGATACATCTCTTCCAACAACATGCATTGTTAAGCTGTAAAACTTTTGCCAAGTAGTGCTGTGGACACTGATGGTCAACATGGGTTCAAAAAGTGATCAAAAAAATCTCATACAGGAACCCTTGATTCATCAAGAACTGTCAAGCACATTTCTGTGACTCAGGTAGCTCCTGACCTGTTACAGCCAGACAGGGGGAGGCTGCATGCTACACTTATCTCTTTCTTACATCCTTCCCTTGGCCTCTTGTAGTATGCCAGCTGGAGGAGTGGTTGGGTTGGCAGTGCCAGGTGCCTTCCCCACATGTCTTGGGACCTCACTCTTGCCATGGAGTACTGCAGACTGGATATGGAGAGGCTAAGGGCCTGTCCTGTCTGCCTGGAGAGGAGTGGGCTTTTGGGAGACCAAGCCATGTGCTCCCTGGGAGAGAATACAGAGCACGTGTAGAGCTGAGCTCCTGCCTCCTCTTTCTTGTGCACCTCTTGTGAAAGGGAAGAAAATATATAGTCTTTGAAATGTAGATGAGACTTTGAAACAGGTATGAGCAGATGTGGCCCATATCTTATTCTTGGAATCTGTTCACTAGAAGACTATAAAAAGCTCCTAAAAATGTTGAACAAGGTGAGAGCATAACCTGGCACAGTAACAATGTCCTACAGAACAGCCACCCATGATTTTGGGCACGTGCACATGACCTTCTGGAGGTCTTTTTTAATGGCCTTATGACAGGGCTGTTACCACTGGGTTGTGGTGCAAGCACAGCACCAAATACGGCAGGTCCCACGAGAACACTTGCCATGCAGAGTTGTGTCATCTACCACAGGTGGGCATGTTTCACATGTTGACTCCCTTGTCCATCTTCTCTCTCCCCTCTTGGAAAGAAAACTGCTTCTCCAAAGATGCTGCCTGAGCATGGGTGTGGAGCAGAGAGAATTCATGTTGTTCAAAACAAAACTTTAAACCTACTCACGGTGTTCTACTATCTCTGCTTTGCTGCTTGATAGAGGAGATAATGAAATTGGAGATAAGAGAAAAAAAGAAAAAAGGTCTATCTTGATCTGTTTGTGTTTTTTCTTTATAAGTACTGTGTTTCAGGTGTCACTAAACTTTTTTTCTGTTGCTTAATGTGATATTAACTTCAGTAGAAATTAGTCACTTTTGTTATTTGTCCAGTTTATCATCCCTACTAAGCTGAATTTATTCGTCCCTAATTTAATTTGCATTTCAACACAGAACTGAGACAGAGTGTGAGCCTGACTGACACTTAATTTGCTTCTCTTGGTGAGAGGAACAGCAAAGACATGCTGCAGCCTGGGCTGGCTCCACTGGCACTACTGCCAGTACACAGGTCTTCTTACAGCATAAGGTGGGCTTCTTCCTTCAGTGAAGAGTGAGGGAAATCTTGGTTTTCATAGTTTCATGGCCAATAACAGGTAGATGGTGAGAAAACCTGAAAATTTCCGCATTGCAGGCTTGCACAGAAGACATCAATTTACACCAAGGGAAAGTAAGAGAAAACTGAGGCTTTTGTTATCGGGTTGTTTTCCACTCATGCAGGAGAGGTGAATCAATGCATGCGTCACAAGGCACTGAGCTTTCAGGCTGATCTTTCCTTAGCTGTGAGTGAAAGTGTCCCAGTTTAGTCCTCTTGCCACATAAGTGAATAAAGAAAGCTCCTGCTCTGAAAGCTACTCTGTTAAAACAACATAAACAGGTTTATATGGGAGAGAGACAGTGAAAAGGAGGAGCAGTGGAGATGGGAAGCTTGTAGTTTTTGCTTCTAAATCACTTAAACATGGAAATTGCTGCTTTAGAAATGTTTTTCATCAACAATGCAAACTGGTAGAGATGTAATGTACCAACCTTTTGTGAGTGTATGATCCCCAGGAAGCCCTTTTTACTTAGACTCTACAAGGCTAGTTTTTATGACTCCTCCATATCACTGAAGCACCTTCTATTGTAAGGATGTAACTGCGATTAGACAAGGGGTTGGCTCAGACATTGTTTCACTGCAGTTATCCATGGATTGCTGAAATTCACTGTAGCTGTATGGATTTCAGTAAAGCATGAAACATAACTACCTGCCTATGAAATGTCAATGTAGCATAAAACCTACTTTGCTTACATTTATATGCACAGGAGCTCTGTTGTATCCAAACAGCAAATCAAAGGAGAAAATTTTCAAGAAAAACAGATAAAACTTTTCAGCATGATTTTCCATACCAGTACACCACATTTTAAACTGAAATAAAGAGTAATGGTCATCTTGAAAAGATGTTCTTTAACAAACGCAAAATCCTCCTTTTGCAGACTCAAAACAATGAACCCTCACAGTATCTGCTAGCCCTTTCCAGTTTGCCTTCTAAAAATTACTACAAAAAAAAAAAGACCCTAAATACATGTTCTTCCCCTTTTTTACATCTTATTTGATAAAAACTACCTCCTTCCATTCCCCACATGACTGCTGCTCATGGCCATCACAAAGTCAATACTGTTATCAGAAATGAGCTCAACTTAACTGAAAACATGTGTTTGCCTATACAATGGCATTTTAGAAAACTGCTTGTATTTCCCCATATTCAACTTTTCTGTGATTTGTTTGAAAACATCTTTTGAAATTCAATTACATTTACTGCAATTCTGAGAAGAGACACTGTTTTCCTTTTAAAACAACTCAGGGAGAAAACAAAATGGGAGCTGTCAAGTTAAAAACCAATCTGCTACTGGTACAAGAGACTGTCTGTAAAGGCTGGCTTTCCCCTACTTCCTTTAAGCAGATTTACCTATTTAAGAATATTATCCGTGCACACCTCACTTTCAGTTAGTCTTGTACTGAAGGATCGTCTCAGCAGTGAGTAGTAACTGCTGCTGGGTCATATGGTAACAATGCAAGAAAACATCCTGGCTGAAGAGTCCCTTCTCCAGCCCAAAAATAACTGATATTTGAGAAAAAAATAGACAATGATATGATGTCTACCTAGACACAGTGACCTAAGATACAACACTACTTTGACCATAAAGTTGTCTTTTAGAGTATTTTTCTATGAATGTTCTTCTAAATACCGGGAATCTTCAGTGTAATGAGTCATTAAAAGGCAGAAGAACATTTTGTTATTATTAGATCAGATAATAAAAGATGAATGACATAAACCACATTTCCTGATGCAAAATCCTCTTGTCTGAGGGTAGAGGGTTACCAGATCTCCAGAATCTAGAACCACATCTCCATCCCCTTTACTGTAGGATCATCTAGAGAGTATATCTTAACTCTTCTTCACCCATGAGCAGCTCTCCTCTCAAGACCTGCTTTAAAGCCTCAGTACTAGTTGGGGCACAAATAACAGTAACAAAAAAAAATACCTTCTGAAATTTGAGATTTTGATACAGTTTTCCAGAAGTACAGGTAAATTGGGGCCTGGGGAAGAAGAAACATCTTTAGCTAGTTGTATGATGGGCAGCCATTTGGTCAGTGCAAGGGAGTATCATTAAATGTCCATTTATCTCCCTGCTTTTACAGGTTTTCACCGTTACAAAGAGCCCAAGCTCTCCCCAGGTTGTTATATCCCATTCTGGTATACCGGACTAAGGTAATGGCAGGCAAGACAGAAAGCTCTCACAAAGTGTCCAACACTGTCTGTTGAGTATTGAGACAGCATTGCTTTTAGGGGAGACCCCAACCTTTCAGATGGATGAACATGACATGGGAGTTTTTAGTAAGGCATGGTGGATAGATGTGATACCAGAAATTCATTGCCACTCAATATGTAAAAGAAAGCAAAAAATTGGAATCTTATTAAATAAATATGGGGGGGAGGGAGAAGGAAAGAAAGAAAGAAAGAAAGAAAGAAAGAAAGAAAGAAAGAAAGAAAGAAAGAATTAAAACAAAAGGCATAAAATACAAATATGGAATCCCAGTGTATACTTTAACAAATCTATGAAGGATTACTATCACTTTTTATGACAATGGAAAGAAAAAATATATATAAGAAAAAAATCTGGTGTTAAATTTTCATCACATTTTCATCTTCTGAAAAGAAAGCCCCACATTTTCGTCTTCTGAAAATGCTGAATTTTGCTTGTTTTGTTTTGTTTTGAAACAAACAGGCAAGTAGTTCTGTTTGCAGTTGATTGGGTACTTTTGGTTCAAAACTCAAACCAGAAGAAAGACTGAATTAGTGAAGTTAACTTTACTTTGCAAGTTCATGTTCATAAACTTTTACATATATGGATTCACTTGAGAACAGATGAAAGAAGTTTTAAAACATCACAGAACTGACACAAATCAGCATAATTCCGCATCAATCAGTAGTACATAAAAGAGAAGTCTGGAGCTTATGAAACCGCAACACACTGAAAGAAGTAAGTTTCACTAAGTATGTCAGGATTTGCTACTTTATTACTTGAAACAGTACTTTTAAACAATTTAATTAATTTAATTAAAATATTAATTAATTTAATTAAAATATCTCTCTATAAATAAATACACAGCACTAACCAGAGCTCTTCATCAAGCATGTTTTTGTGAAGGTAGCAAGGTAACACAACTGGGTCAACATAGATACCTGAATTTCTCCACCAAAACCCATTCTGGAAAAGCTGCCAAATGACAAAAAAAAAAGATATGGACTGTATATATACATTTATCAAAGTGGCATTTTACTGGTTAGGAAGATTTCTCTGAAATCAGATCTTTCACATTTTAAACAATCCTGTCTTTGTGAAAAACACACAAATGTAAAACTTGTCAAAAAAAAAAAAAAAGAAAATATTTTTAGCTTTCATTTGTCATTTTTCTACAGACAAAGAAAGAAAAATGTCAATTACCTGTGAAAATAAATAATTTCTGTTGTATTCTCATTTTTAACGGGAACATTTTAATGTTAAAGAAGCTTTGTTAGGTCTATGCAGCAATATGCAGTGACACAAGAATTGTCAGTGAAGACATTGTCTTTTATGAAAGCAACTCAAAAACCTGGAAAAAACACAGAGAAGGTTTTAAGCACACAAATCATTTGCCAGTCTGAAGGAGAAGCAGCAATTCTAAGGCTGCACAGAGGCTGTAAACAATTTTAATGTCACCCCATTCGTCAGAAAGTTGTAGTGAAAAGAGGTGAACCACAGAAGAAAGTAATAAGGTCTTAGACCTTGTCATAAAGAGAAAGAAATGAAGTCAAATTTGAGCTTGAATGAAAAAAAAAAAAACAAAACAAAAAAAAACCAGATTGACCATTGAAGAAACTCAAAATAGATGACAACTCTTTTCTGAAACTATCATACACCAAAGCGATGGATTGTTTCCTCTAATTTGCATACAGATTAAATTAGAGTTTAGGCTAATCAGACCCAATGTGTTTTCCCTGGGGGATAGGGGAGGGGGAGGCAAAGTGTTTTGGGAGTTTTATTTTGCTTTGGTTTGATTTGTTTTTTAAAGAAAGAACAAGATTGTTTCCACATCTTTGGGAGCCCATCGGTGTCCCAAATATTATGCAACACAAATCTCAGGAGACAAAATGCTGGAATATGTGCTGTCAAAACTTGGGGCAGAAAGGAGGACAGCTTAGCAATATACTTCAGGCCTCCTCTGCTGAGCTTTCCATGGGGCCTAAAGGATTGATCCCAAATCCTTCCACCTTGTTAGATATTCCAGGCAGTTAGCTTTTGCCAACATATTACCTTGGTTTTACAAACATGAAAAAGATAAACTTGCAGAGGCACCTTGGCCCAGATCAAGAGTGTTGCCATTTAAGGGCTGTCTCATGGGCTGGGGCACAGTTGGACTTGATCTTAAAGGTCTTTTCCAACCAAACCAATTCTATGATTCTAATAACCCAAATAATTCAGATATAATCAGGACCTCCAGGCAGTTTCCTAAAAACATGACATACCCTTATGACTTACATGCACAGCCTTACACATGCAAGCAGTTCAATTAGAAGTTCATATAATGAAACTAGAATTTTATGCCTGGAAAAAATGCCAAGATTCATAACCATATCCCCAGCTAAATTCTATTTTGCCTGATTTTCCAAATTAAGTGGTGGTAATTATGTATCTAATATGCATTCCTGGTTAACATGCTTCTATCTATAAATTCAGTAATTGCTTATTCAGACAAGGCAACAGGCCTGTAACGCATAATTGACATGTACATTTTGCATCAGCAGTCACTGTAATTTCATGTCATACTAATTATGTGTGAAATCATGAGTGTATTTTGGAAGGCATTTGAAATCCAAATGCAAAGCAGAGACACAAAATAGTTTTCTAAATCAATAATCTTTTCCTCTCACCTTTAAAAATATTTTCCTTCCATGGTGCTATTCTTCATTTTTTTGCACATTTAGTTGTATTTATTTATTAATTCTTCTCTTAGCTCACTCTCCTGTAATCAGGTCTGTAGAAGATTGTGAACAGCTAATTCCATGAGGGGGATAGAGCTCCTGTGTATACCTGTGTCAGCTAATGGTACTTAGGTTCTTCCATGTATGTTCAAAGTGATCCAGCATTTTCAATAAGCAAAGGTTGAAACGTTTTCACCCAGGCATAGCTACCTTCTGAAAAGGAAAGCTTTCTCTAAAGATAGTGGATAATATTGCTGACTATGTATTTAGCCCTCCCAATCATTAACATTCTTATTGCTATTTTTGATTAACATCCTTTTAAATATTGTTACTGAAATTATGATTTAATTTTTTATTTAATG
>JANHGN010007444.1:0-10499 GCA_024605025.1 Megaceryle maxima | reverse complement strand
TTGGCCTTCTTGGCCACCTGGGCACACTGCTGGCTCATGTTCAGCTGGCTGTCCACCAGCACCCCCAGGTCCCTTTCAGACAGGCAGATTTCCAGCCACTCCTCCCCAAGCCTGTAGCGTTGCCTGGGGTTGTTGTGACCAAAGTGTATGACCCGGCACTTGGCCTTGTTAAACCCCATATTATTGACCTCAGCCCATCGCTCCAGCCTGTCCAAATCCCTCTGCAGAGCCTTCCTACCCTCAACCAGATCGACACTCCCACTTAATTTTGTGTCATCTGCAAACTTATTGAGTGTGATCTCAATTTCCTCATCAAGATTATTGATAAAGATATTATTAAGCAGGAGGGGTCCCAGCACTGAGCCCTGGTGAACATCACTTGTGACCAGCTACCAACTGGATTTAACTCCATTTACCACCACTCTCTGGGCCCGGCCATCCAACCAGTTTCTAACCCAGCAAAGAGTGCTCCTGTCCAACAAAGAGTCATCATAGATTTTCCAGTGCAGGATTTATGGGATAAAATTGACTGGTTTTTCATATGTAAGAAGTTTGATCTCTTGATCATAATCTGACATTAAAATCTCTGACTAGGTCCCACTTTGTGCAATTTGTTCCTGTTTCTTATCCATACTGATTAAAATGTCAGGTTCTGGAGCATGCCTCCTCTGATCATATCAGTTTCTATTTCTCGTGAACAGACAAGTGATATTTCTCTCTTTCCTCTTTCACCCACTGTCTACCATCTCTTATTTCATGCTTCCTGGTGTTGGCTGTGTCAGAATTCCTAGACCTACCAAAAATGCAGTATCAATTACCAAGCTGCAACATGCTCACTATGGAGCACACTCCACTGTTTGAAGATATATTTTCAGAAATAGTGTTATTTGATTATTATTCTAATCTTGCTGCCTCATAACTTCATTTATGAAGTCAGGAAGTCCCATTCTGTGAGAAAAGCCAAATAGTCACTCCTCAGTTACCATCTAATTTTTCATGAACTTCTAGACTTTTATCAGTTCTCCACTCAATCATCTTTTTCTCCAAGTTGCAAATCACAATTCTCTCCATTCTTTCCTCTTACGAATATTACTCCCTGCCTCTGGCTGACTTTTCAGCTCTTCTCTCTCTTTTCTAACTCTATCACATCCTTGGGAAAGGGGGATAGGGAGGTACCAGAACTCCAATACTTTAGATGAGTAAATGTGAAGTGGTGAGACAATTATGGTGTTTTCACAATATCACAGAATGGCTGAGGTTGGAAAACAACTTTCAAAAGCATTTAGTCCAATCCCCCTTTTTCAAGCAGGGTCAAATAGAGCCAGTTGCCCAGGACTGTATGCTGTTGGGTTTTGAATATCTCCACAAGTGGAGACTTCACAACCTCCCTGGAAACCTGTGCCAGTGCTCAGCTTCTCTCACAGTAGAGAGTGCTTTCTTGATTGAATTTCATCTTAAATTTCTGCCCCTTGTCTCTTGTCCTGTCAGTGAGCATCACTAAGAAGAGTCTGTCTCCAACACTTTTACTCCCTTCAGCTATTTATACACATGTATAAGATCCCACACAAGGCCTCTCCAGGCTGTGAGTGTCTCCTTGTATGAAAGGTGTTCCAGTCTCTTAATTATGTTTGTGGCCCTTAACTGGACTAACTCTACATTTTTCTTGTACTGGGGAGCCTAACACTGGACCCAGCACTCCAGATGTGTTTCACCAGGTCTGAGTAGAGAGGAAGACTCACCTTCCTCGAGTTGTTGGCAACAGTTGCCTAATGCAGTGCAGGAGGCTGTTGACCTTTGCTTCTACAGCATGTTGTGGGCTCATGTTCATCTTGTACATAGGGACATGAAGGTTTTTTTTCTGCAGAGTTGTTTTCCAGCTGGTCAACCCTTACCCACATAAGAGTACAGGAGCACAGAGTCATACCTCCCCAGTTACAGGACTTTTTATCTCCTCTTGCTCAGTTTCATGAGGTTTCTCTTCTCTGAACTCTCAGACTGTTGAGGTCCCTCTGAATGGCTGCACAAACATCTGGTGCATCATCCACTTGTTCCTGTTTTTTATCATCTGCAGATTTGCTGAGACTGCACTTTGTTCCAGTGTCCAGGTCATTATGAAGATGTTAATCTATATTGGCCACAGTATCAGCATGTGGGGTACACAGATAGCTACTGGCCTCCAGCTGGACTTTGTGCCATGAGTCACAACACTCTGGCAGTTGACCTGGTCAAGTTACTTGGTAGTTCAGACAGTTTTCAATCCACCTCAACTCTTACATAACCTGTACTTTGTCAACTTATCTATGAAGATGTTGTGGCAGAGAATGTCAAAGGTCTTACTAAAACCAATGCAAGCAGTATCCACTGCTTTCCCCCCCACCTATCAAGACAGTCTTGTTGTAGAATGCTATCAGGTTGGCTGAGCATATTTTCATGTATTTGGAAATGGTTTCTAGGTTTAGTTGCTAGGAATTGAGGTGAGGCTGATCAGCCTGTAGTTCCCAGATCCTCCTTCTTTCCATTCTTGAAGATAGGAGTGATGTTCTCATCCTTACTGTTCTCAGGAGTCTCTCCCATCTGCTAGATGTCAGTGCTCATGGATGCATCCTGTGAGGCCCAGTGGATTTATGTGCATTCGGTTTGTCAAAATGCTCACTAATCTGATCCTTCTCTGATAGGGGTAAGTTTTCTTTGCTCCAGACTTTTCTTCTGGTCTCAGGGGCCTGGGATTTCTGAAGGCTGGTCTCGCTAGTAAAGACTGAAGCAAAGAAAGCACTGAGTACCTAAGCATTTTCTGTGCCATTTGTCACCAAATCCCTGGCCTTATTTAGCAACAGGTCCATGTTTTCCTTAGTTTTCCTTTTACTGTTTAAGTACTTGTAGATCCTTTCTTGTTGTGCTTTAAATCCCTTAACAGACTGAACTCCAGACTGGTCTTTGACTTTTCTAATCCTGTCCCTGCAAGATCAAAAATCAGCTTTATACTGCTGGGCCATCTGCTCCTCCTTTCACCTCTTGTACAATTCCATTTCATTTCTGATTTCAGATAGGAGTTCCTTGCTCATTCTCACAGTCCTGCCATCCTTGATTGTTTTTTTCACCCTTCACTGCTTTCCCACCACACATAAAGAAGTTTGGGACAGGCCAAGCCATGGTGATACAAGGAGAGACCAACAAGTGAAACTTATTGAAGTGATTGCACAAAAAACGTGAATTTTAGAAATGCCAGGGACCCCTGAGAATTAATCCTCTAAGCTTTGCCCTTGAGTAGAAGGTGGGCCCAAAAAGTATAGTAGAGGTCTTTGCACATGCACTTTGCAGTATATTACAAAAGGGAAGCAGGTTCTCCTGTCAGAACAACAGATTGCACTGACTCAAGTTGAATAAGCTGGATTATCATGGAGTGATGGGACTCATTATTTTCTATAAATGGATCATTGTTCCCTTTATCCCACTCACTTGAAGCACACTGAAAACACTTCCTGTTAATGCTAAAAATTACAAGGGATCATTGCTGAGAAACAGAGATAAACTCTGCTCTTTTGTGAGGATTTTTGTGCAGTATGTTACTGAGGCCATGAGTAAGCAAATAACATCAAATGGACGTTACTCAGAAGCTATTGATTGTTTAGGTTCTAAATGAAGGAAAAAAAAAAAAGATACAATTTGCTTTACTGAACAATGCAGTGATCAAAGACCTGTTTTACAACACTGATGAAATAATAGCATGGGAAATAAAAAGAGAGGAAGGAAGCTGATGAAAGTCAGTAAGCATGCTGGAGGTGGCAGCTGGCAAGTGAAGCCACCTCTGAGAGTTGCTTTCATGGGTGGAGGAGTTGGCAGAAGGCCAAGGGCTGTTTGTGTGGTTTGAACCAAAGTGCAAAATTAAGTCAAAAGGGCTTCTTTTTATTTACTTGCTATACTGGCATCATCCTCATCCTCTGGGTATCATGTTAGGAGTTTTCTCTACTGGCAGTCAAAATCACAAGCTTTGGATGCTAATTTTCAACTCACCCTCATTCTTTGCTTTCCTTGATCCTGCATGAAATTGCAATATTAGGGTGGATCTTTTTTTCTCAAGCCAAACATGCCAACACTGCACTGTGTGTGAGCCCTGAAGGAGGGCACACCATGACAATGCTTCATCCTTGTCCTCATGGGAGCAATGACCCAGCAGAGATGGGCAAGTTAATCAGTTACACTCCTGCAGGCAGGCAGAAAAAGACCTGGGGGAGAACAAATCCCATGGCTCATAAGCAGCCTTTCAGTTCATGGACTGGGATCATCTATATTTGAAAAAATCAAAGCAGGTAATCAGAACTGGCTTCCAGATAGGAGATCCTGAGGCAGATAGTTGGTACAGTGTCTGCCTGCCTTGAGGGGAGGTGGGAGGTGCCCAGGTCCTATGTCCCTTGAGTGCCAAATCGGATGTTTCTCTCAACAGCAGCAAAAATAACTCAGCAGTGTGTTAGCTTTATGCAAGCAGTTTGTTTGACCTGGTTGTTTTTTATTCCCTGGGACCTTAGCCCTAGGTTTGGTTGAAAAAGTAGTAAGACAAGTAATTTTGTTCGACTTTCAGAGGCACTCAAGTAGAAGGAAGTAGAGACTGGTGGGAGGGACAATTACTTGAGGTACCAAAATTCCTGGTAGGAGGAAATGATCAGTGAAAATGAACTGTTGTCATTTGAGAATTAGACCTTGGTTTAAATGTAGTGTCTCAAAATCAGACTAAGTATAAGCCAGAAGATATTTTAGATACATTTTCTTTGCATGTTGTCTCCCCACAAATGAACTGGTTTAGGAGGTCTACAGTCCAGTGTGGTTTAGCTGTATAAAAAAGCAGGCAGGGACAAATTCAGCTCCATCACACTCAAGACACGTATTCTGGAAGAAAAACTTGTTTTTAACTCAAATGGGGACATGTGGGAGTTGCTGTGTCCTGGGGAACCAGAGAATTTTGGATCTTTGCCTTCATCTGTTTATGACAATGGCTTCTGCAATACTGACTGTAGAAACCATGAGCGATTTCAGCTTTCCATTAACTATCATATATGACCTAGTTTAGCATTTCTGTGTTGCTTTTTACTTTAGTTCCAGGAATTAATTAATCCCTGGAAAAACTTGATCAAAGCAGGGGCTAGACAGTTAACAGAGTACTGTATGTGTGTCATACAGTCATGCTGGGGTTTCCAAGAGTCACTGAGATTTGAGTAAGTCTTCCTGGGACATGAGTGGATAAGTCAGTGAAAGTAGCCAACCCAAGAAAAGTGAATGACCAGATCATAACAGGTATTACATCACCTGGCTGGAGACTTTGAGCATGTGACAGAGTTGATAAGGGTCTTATCTGACAAACAGGTGGCTTAAAAGGACGGTGAACATGTTAGGGACGTCTCTGAGAGGAATGAAAATAAGCCTAAACAGAAATCACAGCAGCAATTCTGGGTTCATTCCCAGTCATGATCCAGATCCTTACCTAGTACCATGTGTGTCAGACAAACTTCTACTCTCCCTGCTTGAGAAACTTGAGGCAAAAAGTAGCCTAGTGGATGAGGTCTGCAGAAGGCAGCATGGTGTGTCTGCCCAGTCCACTTTGCACACAACACGTCTGAGTCATTCATCTGCCCAAGCGTGCTCCTGCATGAGAAGAAGGTTCCTGTGCATTTTATGATGCAAACACAGAAAAGGCTTGACATCAGTTAGGAAACAGAGACAGGAACTAAGGTTCCTATTTTTACCTGTTGATTTCAGGGAGCACCTTATTTTTTGTGATGCTTAATGAAGGGAGAGACTGTACTTGAAGGGAGTCACTGTGTTTGTTTCACATGTCCCTAGAAAACTGTAAACCTTTATCAGGACATAAGGGAACCAGCCAGTCAGCCCAGAGAGTACTTTGTCACTCAGGGCTGACTTCCTGAGCTCATTGTAGACAAGGGCAGCAGACTAGGGCCATACTGCCTTGCCAGTTCAGATTACGACTATCCTCGTGAAGTTAATCTTCCAATTGTCCCCATGTTTTTATTCACACACTGGAGCACTAGGTTCCTCTTGGGTAAGCCTAGCCCAGAAGATGCGCTCCATGAGGACATCTAGTAGACTCTGACTGCTAATAGGCAATCAACCCATGGGGCTGGAGTGGTGCTTGTCTAGGGAAGACTCCCCACTGCCCCCCATGCACATCTTGTGTCTCTTGAATCCTCAGCATCAACTGCTTCACCCCACAGCTTCACCACTTCTGCTTGCTGCACTACTGTGTAGATGTAGTCTAAGCCAAGTTTACTGCAGACCTACAGCTAATAGGTCTTTTTAGACAAAGTAATTATAAGTATTATAAGATTTTAAGTTATGCTATTTCTAAAATAAGTTTCATCTCAGGCAAAACACTGTTCTATTTCCAACTTTCTATGTATAATCTTAGGTATATAGATATATAAGGTATAAATATAGTATACATATATACAATCTTAGGTATATGGATATATTTAGAAGCTCTAGAAGCATATATGTGTCCAGGTAACATAGGAGAAAATTCATCCTAGTGCTACCCCTTGTGTAATAGCCTCCCTATCAAAGCAAAGGGCTGACAAGAGATACTCACATTCTGAGAAAACTTTTTCTTTTTAACATAGTATGAAGAAGGTGTGCATTCCAAAGTCCTACACTTTTGATTCATTTATATCTAGAGATTTTCATTTCCTGTAGTCATTTCCTCCAGTTCCCTCCAGCTTCTGGTATAAAGTGATCAAATAGTAAAGTCCAGAGATTACACTTACTCATCTCTTCACAGTCTGTTGTATCATTCCAACCATGAAACTCACCTTTCAAGCATGTTCAATCGTCTTTACACTGGGCAACCTGGTGGGTTTTGAGTCACAATCTTCTGGTAAGTTCAAATCCTCAGATATTTATAAAAGAAATCTATCTATTAGCAAACAATCTTTCTATGTGTACTTTATCTCATGTGTTACAAATTCAATAATTCTTTTAGCGAAAAAACTCAACCAAACAGAAACTGATATACAATAGAGATGAAAGATTCTTAAGGAAAATGATAATGATAATGATAGTAACAGATTTCTGTGAAAGTTTACTAATTAAAAATCAATGTAGAACTTGCTAAGCTTGTGTCTGTTCTTTAAGCAGGACTACATACTATCAAAGACATAGATTATAACAGAGTAGACTGCATTTAGAAAAGTCTAGCCTTCACACTGAACACAGATGAATAAAACAGATTCCAGGTAAGACTTCAGAACTTAATATTCTGGAAGAATTAACAGAATGGGAAAATATCTGGCAATATCTATCGCCTGTGAAAGCATCAAGGTAAAAATACTATTAAATGGCAAAATTAAATACATTATGGTCTGGTTATTTGGCTACCTAAATATAATAACACCTTTATTTCATGTGTTTGTCTGCAATGCCATTACTTACAACTTGCCAAAGATAAATGGATTATTACAGAAATTAAATACAAATCCCAACACATAGAGCAATAATCTAATCTTCACTCTTCTTAATTTATCACAATTCGTCATTCATTTTGTAAGGAGAAATGCTTTAAAGTTATGCTCTCATCTTAACCTATAAATCAATTCTCTGTTCTGCTGTGAGTAGGGTGCAGTGTCATTTTCAGCAATGGCTGTTTCTCCAATTTTAACTGATCCTGTGAGTCGCTGGTTCTCCTGTGAGGGGACGTGGCTCTTTCCTGTCCTGTGATGACAACCACCTATAGCCATGCAGTAATGATGGCATGACTTTGTGGAACAAAGCTAAAAATTACAGCTGTGATGCTTATTTGATGCAAAGCATCATTATGCCTGGCAATGGTTGGCAATCCTCTGAAAAAAGATACTGTTGTATGTATTAGAAGAATTATGTAATACCTCAAAATGCGTATAAAAAATTCTCTTTTGCAGTCATGTTTCTTTTCTTGACAAGAGGTTATCTATTCATTCTCTGTTCTCTGCATTTAATTCATCAGTCTTGTGTTCAAGGAGTTGCACTTTCATCTACATGTGTTCCTATTAATGTAATGAAACTTTTTTCATAGCTAAGTAGCATTCAGGGTAACTAAAGACTTCAAGCTTGGATCTGAGTCCTGCTCTTCAGTAGTTTCTATACAGTGTACTGCAATATGTGGAAGTTCAACATGTGGTTACTTATCAGGTTTCATCAGTGTAAGGAAATCAAAAGTGGTTTTTTTTCTTTGTTATGTTTCAGTGAGTTTGCAACTGTTCCAGTACATGCATGTTCCATTCTGTTATCTTTGCAGATTAACATTCTGCCTGTCCTTTTTCTCTTCTTTGATCTGTTCCATGACATTCAGATGTTTTACAATGTTCCCCTTCAATAATATTTTTTCTCAGTAATAAACTTTGAAAAGTTGCTTGGAGGTGGAATGTACTTGCTTATATTCTGCATAATTTATTACTCAAGGAAATTTATTTTTTTTCCCCCTGTAGAAGTACTTTCTCAACACACCATAGTGGTATTTTCCGTGCTTCTCTGTCCTGAGAAGAGCTAGGTGCCCAGCAGTGTTTGTGAGGTTAAAGTCTTGTGTGGAGCCCTACCCCTGTTCCCATATGTTTTTACTGAAGACGTAAACTTGGATAATTCTCTCTGAAGCTCATGTTCCAGGGCACTGATATGTGTTCTACAGCAAACAGAAAGTTGCTGCCACCCCTCTTTAGCCCAGGGACTGCCTATTATAATATTTTTGACTTTTAATCTACCCATTATCATAATACAAAGAATTATGATAAGTGTGTTACTTTGGTCTACAGTGTGCCTCTAGGATCATGAATAAAAGAATACTTTATAAATAATTGCAATTACTGTGGAAGAACTGACACACTAACTGAGAACAATCTATGGTGTCACAGGAGCATTCATAAAAATTCCATCATAAAGAAAGGGAGAGAAATGATCCTGTCTATTCTCTCTGTCTCACTCTTTCCATTACCAAAAGCTATGAATGAGTCTGCCTCCAGAAGTACAGTTGTACAGCTGCTTAAAAAAGAAAAAGAAAAAGAAAAAGAAAAAGAAAAAGAAAAAGAAAAAGGAAAAAGAAAAAAGAAAAAGAAAGAAAAGAAAAAAAAAAAAAGAAAAGGAAACTAATCCCCTTTCCAGTTAAAGGCAAGGGGCAAGGAAAGATCATCAGAAGGAAATATCACATTTCAGATAATCTGTGCATATCCTCAGAGGATGTAATGTCAATTTAAACTTTAAAATCGTTACTTAGGCTACGCATCTTTTCATGTTGAAATGTGAATTATGCACAATATACATGCTATAATTGGAAAAGGTAAACTCAAATATTTACTGAACATTTACACAAAACACAGGTCATACTACATTGAAAAAGGCTACAAAACACATGACATTAGAAAGCACCATAGAAAATTGCCATGACTAGAGCTCTAGAAAGACAGCTTCTTATAAAAGATTGGTAAAGCCTTTTCTGTCCTACATAGATATTTAATTATGTTCAGATTGGTTTCTTATGAAGTTTTTAAAATCTAGAGCACAGGAAAGACTATACTATATACTAGGAGACTATTGAATACATATCTATGAAGTACTGATTGCATATGTCAAGGGATGCTTTTCATGCTTACTACTGAAACCATACTCTCTGTCAATGTCCTGGGCAGGTTGGAAAGATGCCATCAGCACCACCATAATCAATTTCAATAATGAGAAGATGAAGATCACATGGGCAGCAAAAGAGCTATTTCCCAGCAAGAATGTGTCATTTTCTTATACGTGAGTATTGACACTGCCTGTTCTTAAAGGGTTTACTTTGGGAGGCTGAAATAGCTAAGTTCATTTGAGTCTGCTGTGAACTATAACTGCAAAGGCTTTTAACATTTGTTAATCATCCAACATGAAACCTGTTTATATTCAAAGCTTGCTACTACAACTCAATAAGCCTGTTGAATAGTGAGTCACAACAGAGATTACGTGAAAGATTTGTCCCTCTTCTGTCTTTAGATGCTAATGGTAATTACGCTATTGAAAGTGGATTTTCCACATATGTGTGTTTATTTTCCTTACTAGCTGATGTCATTAATGACTAAAATAAATTTGTTTTGGTTAAAGTCATAGTGCTTCTCTTACCTTTTCTTTCTGGGTGCTACATGTTAAATAACTTCAGCAGTACAATCTTGGAATTGTTTGAGCAATCTGTTTGAGCAATTAATTCACTTATTAGAAAACAACATCAATAACAACAAGAAGGACATAACATCCCATAACATCCTTGTGGAGAAACTCAGGAAGTATGGGATAGAAGAGCAGATAGTAAAATGGATTAGTAATTGGTTGGACAATAGAGTCCAGAGAGTGGTGATCAATGGTGCCAAGTCCAGCTGGAGAGCTGCAACTAGTGGAGTCCCCCAGGGATCAGTGCTGGGTCCGGTCCTGTTCAACATCTTTATCAATGCCATTGATGACAGGACAGTGTCTTCTCAGCAAGTTTGCTGATGACACAAAAC
>JANHGN010007443.1:7032-40931 GCA_024605025.1 Megaceryle maxima | reverse complement strand
CCAGGCTGAACAACCCCAGCTCCCTCAGCCTCTCCTCATAAGACTTTCCCTCCAGTCCCTTCACCAGCCTCATTGCTGTCTTCTGAACCCGCTCCAGCACCTCAATATCCTTGTGATAAGTGGCACAGCAGGTCACTAACTACTTCCTCCTGGATTTTGGGAGGGATATTCTGCTCCCCATCCCCACCCACCAACTCAGGACCCCAGTTGCCCTGAGGATAGTCAGTCTTTTTGTTAAAGACTGAGGCAAGGAAGGTGTTAAGCACCTCAACCTTTTCCTTGTCTTTCTTTACTATGTTCCCCCCTTCATCCAGTAAGGAATGGAGATTTTCCCTGTCTCTCTTTTTGTTATTAATGTATTTATAAAAACACTTTTTATTATCCTTGACAGAATTTGCCAGCTTGTGCAATAGTATTGTCAAATTTCATTAAAGACTAAACATACCAATTTGCAGTTAGGAAACAGCATGACAAACTTTAGAATTTTATTTCTTTCTATTAATTTTGGTTCGCTACTTTGCTTGATTCTGGAACAGCACTTGCCTGCACATGCTTACCCCAAAAAATCATATCTAGCTGAGGTTTATCTTAAGCTGATATGTAGTTTGACTTAGGCCTGTTGACTAAATGTGGTAGGGCCACAGATGTGACAGGGTTTATTTCAGCTATCTCACGCTTCCTGTGCTGCAGGGGAAGCAAGAATAAACTAGAGAATTCCTAAAGCCATTCTGACCCACCTGGAGCAGCTTATCTGTTGAGTTGCTCCCCATGCACATTTTTACTTCTGGATTCAGCACGATAGGCTGAGAAATAAGGCTTGTTATGCACACAGAAAGTCCATTTAACAAGATTGAAGAATAACTCTGGTCATTCTTTCTCTATGCTATCAACGGGTTTAGAGAATAAATGAGGCAAATCTCCAAGGAAGTAAGTAGCAAGTGTGTTTAAATTAGGTCATACACATTAGGGTAGGAATGGACATACAAAGATGATCATGATTCGTGGGGTTGATATCAGGTTTTTCAAACAGCAGTATGTTTTTATTAATGAAATCTAGAATCAAGTATTACTGCTCTATCTACTGGTTTTTGACATTCATCTTAATCACCATAACTGGATTGTGTTTGGAAGATTCATAAATTCCACGGAAAAGTTTATAGAAATACCATATTGTTTTCCTGATTTAAAAAGAGTAAGTTAGTAATTCTTTCTTCTGTAATCAAAACAACTTCTCTAATTTCTAAATTTGTTCTGTTTTTACTTGCATGTCCTACTGCTCCAATTGTTCATGGGTGTCTGATAACTATGATATTTCTTGAAAAATATGTGAATTACATGGAAAGGTTTGCATATATTCTGATATGAATGCATAAAAAAATGCTACTGTAATACAAGATAAAATAATTTTGTGAGCTTAAAGAAGAAAATAAGACTAGCACCTTTTATCTGCACAAAGACTTGTTATTAGTATATCGTCAAAAAACTTCTATTCACAAGTTTTTAAAGATTAAATACAAAAGTATTTAATCAAGTGTAATTGTTTTCATTGAGTGTGAATCAGTGCTGAGAAACGAATAGTCTTACCTGAACCACAAATCTCCTCCTAGCCAAGATCAATGAAAAGTACAAAAGTTGCCTGAATTATGAGCTGACCCTGCTAAATAGGACTCAGGTGACCAGCAGCAGATTTCAATTATTGGATCAACTGTGGAATTGGATGCATACTTTACAATTAGTTATTGATTTAGTCAACTTCCACACATCATTCTTTTGTCTCTAAGTGTAATGGTTTTGTTATTCTTTTTTAGTTCCCCAGTACAGCTAGAATTATTCCCAAGACTAAATGTTGTTGTTTTTTTTTCCCTGCATGATGTATCCTCTAGTACTGAATGACTTGTCTTACAATCACTCAGTAAAGAAAAACTAGATAAAAAAGGTAACTCATCAGGGCTGTTGGAACAGAGTTTATAAATCTGGATAACAGGACATGTTGAAGAAATTAAGTTCTCTTCAATTAGAACCAAAGTTTTCCCTTTTTCAAAGGTATCCTTTCAATGGGCAGTACTCAATCTCATGAATGCTGTTCTGTAGGAAAGTCTGTGAGCAGTACTTTCAAATGTAAGTGAAAAGGAAGAATGGATACATTGTGAATAAGATTATTGTAATGAACTGCATTTTGACGTCTTTCTGAAGGCTACGGACAATGATGTTTCATACAATAATTAAACAAGTTGCTGCATGGCGCGGAACAGTTTTACATGAATTACTACAAGTGCATTGTGCTTGTCCTGAGAGGTGTTTTGTAAAAGAATGGCAAAGCCGGAGTTGTCATTGTTCCCAGCAGAAGGACTTGAAAGTAATTTTTCACCCACAGTTCTTGAAAGCTTTGACAAGTCTTGGCTCTGGAATAAGTGAATAATAGTAAGCAGCAAGCTAAAAATACTACAGTGAAATGAATGAATACTGAAAACAACTAGCAGAGGGCTTTACTGTTCCCTTTTTTCATTTGTTATATTAACAATGGGAACTGCAATACGTGCTTAGAATGTATTAACCGTATACTTGATTATACTGATGAGAAGACTGGATAGAGCAGTTTTTTAAGCAACAAGAAATCAAGCTAGAGTAAGCACACACTGTATCTTAAATGTTCAGTGTTCATGGCTAAGAGAAGAGGGAAAGGTTGGAGAAAGAGACCTTGATACTATCTGCCTGTTGGTGTGCAGTGAGGGCTGACAGCTCCCTGTGGGACAGGGTGCAAAGAGAGGCAATGGGGGCTCCCATGGTGAGAACCAGGGCAAAGCCTGGCAGCCAGGGCCCGTCCCACCTCCCCCAGCCAGGGAGCAGGGCAGGCTGGGGGGCAGCCAAGGACAGCCCCAGCCCTCTGTAATGGATGCTTCTGAGGCTGTGGTTGGGTCAGGATCAGGCCTGGTGAGGAAATTTGGTGAGGACCAGTAAGGCCATTTGATGCCCCCAGGGCCCTGACACTTGTGACAGAGAGCTTTGATTTCACCTGGAGGATTGTGATGTGAAGTTCTCCTTAATTGTTAACTCTCATTGGAACATAATAATTATCTGGCATATGGTTTTTCAAGAATGTGGTTCTTTTTTTGTGTGTTGTTTTTTGTTTTTTGTTTGTTTTTTTTTTGACCCATGGGACTTTAGAGAGTATCAATCGTAGGTAGTCCACTAACATTATTCTTCTGGTCTTCTTAAGCTGTCTTCCTTTCAGGTTGATTTAATCAACAGAGCACATGTTCCCTCTCGCAATAAATGGGACATCTGTGTAGTACTAAAGAAAGTGTTGCAAAATCATTTGTTATAATGAGAAAGCTATGGTGAAGCATCTGTACATGCTTGTTAATGTTTCTGAGAAATCTGTTCATTTGTGTAGATACCTTAATGAAACATTACGAAATACTACAAGCCATAGCCTTTGCACGTATTCAACTGCTCCAAATTAAATGGTAGAGCAAAAGATTGGTAGGAGTTATTTGTTTATTTAATTGTGAATTTTGTATAGTTGTCTTTTCAAAGGTGATTATATATACCCAGTTTTAACAAGCTTTCTGAACCCATTGCTTTCTGAACTCTTATTGCATGGTATTTCACCAGCCATCAAAAGTTCAGTCATGTACTCCTTTTTTCTAGGTAAAGTGTGATGACTTGAAGGGAGTTCAAATATTGGTAGTAACTGAACAGAGATTTGGACTTGGTTTTCACAGAATCACAGAATGGTAGGCGTTGGAAGGGAACTCTGGAGATCACCTAGTCCAACCTCATTCCATTGTGAAGAGGCATCCCTATTCAGCTCTAGCAAGAAAAGTAGAAAATTGATTAATTAATGTAGGAATAGCTTATAAAACATGCTAATGGTGATGGAAGAAATACAGTCTTTTTAAAATTCTTTATGTCCATGCTTGTCTCTAAGTACCTTTTGGTTTTTCCAATCATTTTACACTTTATTGCTGTAATTGCACCACCTTGTCCTAGTGAGATGAAACATATTCCCAAGTGCATAATCTCATTTTGGTCAAGAAGATATCTGTATTCCATCTTTCCATTAATTATGGTGGAGCAGCTGGTGACTAGTTATTTTTTATGTATTACTAGCTGATTGCATGAACCCTACCTTTATCATTTCTTCATCTAATGTAAAAGGTCTAAGTGATTTACTAGCTAAGTGAGACCAGTACTTTATCATAACAAAGTCTAACAGTGTGGTGTGATTTTAAATGATGATGCTGTTTTCACTACCAATTAGTGATAAATTTCTTTACCACTGTTACTTTATATTTACATTTTTTAGGCGTGGTAAACAGAAAATGAAAATTGCATATCTAGGTAGTCTGACATCAAGCAATAGTTTTTTGATGTTTGACAGATGTTACCATAATAGAAAATAATTGTAAGCAGTCTACGTTTTAATAGATATCCAACTGAAGTGTTTATCAAAATTCTTGAGAGAGTGTTATGCCAACAGGATTACTTGTTTATTAATTTAATCAAACAATATGCTAGATTTGGCAATGCAACACTTGTGTCTAACTTACATAGGAGCAAACTTCATGTTTGTTTTGGAAACAATTTTAGAGAGAAAGATAAGCTTTCTCAATAAATGTAACATTACTTGCATCATATTTTTAAATACATGGCGAGAAATGGCTGCTCAAAAGGTGTTCCTATTTGAGATATGAATGAGAAAATGATAGTACCATTGATCAAAGCTCTTCAAAAAAAAAGAGAACATCATCTCTTTTTTATTTTCCTATAACTGAGTGATTTTTTTTTTTTCAATGCTTTCATCTGTATTTTTCCACCTCTTTTGAAACATTAGTGAGACTTTTGAACACCTTTCAGAAAGTACTGTGGGCACACAGAACTGACCTGGTTTCTGCCAGAAACTTGAATCTGAACACTCACAGCATGCATACATACATAGCTTGGCTATTTGAATTCCATCCCTTAATTGAGCTCAAGAATTACAAGGACAGGCAACATCCTTCATTAATTTAGAAAGGAAATGAAAAACAAAACCTATCTTTGGAAAACAAAATTTTCTTTTAATTAAAAAGAGTAAGACCACCAGAGGTAATAATTTTCCAAATATTTTTATTGAATTATCTTTTCTCTTGAATTGCAGAGGATTTTGGAGCTTGAGATGTTATTTTCTTAAACTTTTAGTTACACTGACATAATCCAGGCTAATACCTGACTGGATATGTGTCACAATCTGTATTTCAGGATATAAATATTTGGAAATGCCATTTATCTAAAATACAATTTTCATAGATTTTGAACCTCCAGTAGAAATTTCACTCCCCAACATTGGTACCAATAGATCTAAGCTAATTCAGATATACAGAATGTCAAAAATCCTTGCTGTCAATAACAAAACTTTTTATCCTGAAAATCCCCTCTTCTTTTCCTTATGAACTTGTCTAAGATATGGCTTTTTTATTCATTTTCTTTAGGGCAACATGTTTTACAACCATTATCTGTATTGTACTCATCCATGTCTTTCACAACACACTCTGAATTGTGATGTCTGTTTTCTGTCCAGTTGTTCAATTCCTTTATACTGTGACCTTTATTTCTTTCCCTTTCCAACTTGCTATACAAATTTGTATCTCATGTTTGGACCTTCCATTTTCCTCTCACATCTCTTTCTCACCACTTTCTCTACCTTTTGTGCCTCTCTCATCATCAGACTTTCCCTTTCCTTTGCTGCATGTGGAATACACATTACTGGCCTAAAACGGTGATTATTATTCACAGTCTCTTCACCTCTGGCACCAGAAACTGCCTCTCTACTGACCACTTGGATTAAGGCACTAAGTACACAGGAGCTCTTTATAACTTCTCCCAGTAAGCAGTGAAGCTTTTTTTGTCCTCACTACCTCACATACTTGTCTGCTGTCATTTTGTTCCCTTATAAATGGACTTTTGACTGCATGTCCACACTGTCAATGAATCTCAAGCTCTGTTTTAAGATGATTGTTTGATTTTACATGATCAAAATGAGATATTTGGCTTTACTTAGCATGGCTCTTGCTCCCTATCTTATTAATCAGCTGGTCTTACTGAGTATTGTCCATCAGCCACTTTAAGTCTCCTATCACATGGCTTTTCTAATATTGTGGTGAATGGACATTACATATTCATCATATCCTCTAGCTCTCTTTTTGCCCTTGCTTTGGTTCAGCTGTTTCCTGACTCCTTAGAAGCTTCTTCTTTCTAGCTCTTTTGCCCTCTTGCTGAATTTTAAGATTGTTAACGCAACTTCCAGCTTCATTTGAATATCTGCTCTTCTCATACTGTCATATTGTAAAGTATCTGTGATGGCAATACCATGCACAGATTGGCACATCTTACTCTTTCTTGGCTATCTTCTTACCAAAAGTCTTATTCAAACCCATTTCAGCTGCTTCCTTCTTGTCTGTCATTCCTTCCTCATTCTCTGCTTTCTCTTTGTTTACTGCACAGGATTTCATATTTGGGAGGAAATTTGAAAAAATACCATATGACCTTTGTCCTCCTCACTTTCCAATGATTCCTTCCCCTTTCTCCATCTCTCTCATGTCCATTCAATCCTTTCTTTAGAATACAGTTGCCAAATGAAGAATACAAGTGTCTTTTTTAGATATATTTTACTCTTTCTGAATACAGACTTCCCCCCTTCCCAATATGGAATTTTATCCACGAACACCAATTCATGTTGCTGTCTTTTGGCACTTATCAAGTTTGTTATTAAATCAAAATATAAATCTGTGAAATTAAACTATCCTCATTCAAAATGATTTCTTCTTAGATATTCATTCTCCAAGGAGAATAGATGTTAAGAACAAGTTCTGTAAGAAAACTATTTTCTATCAGAAAACAGCCTCTGTTAAGACTGAAAAGACAAGTTGATCCTACATGTCACTTAAAATAAAACACAAATATACTAAAGATGAACAAATATTAGAATTAAATAGCTAAATATTTTTAACTATAGAGTTTTAGTCTGTCACTAAAAAGTGGTCTGAGTATTTGTAATGCTGATCTACTTGATCTTCTGAATCTGTCATCTGTTGTGGTAGGAAAGTAAGCATAAAGCCAGAGAACAAAAAAAAGAAAGTCTGGGATTCTGAAGACATATGTGTAAAAGGATGTTTTTCCGTTTCTGTTATGATATACTTGCTCTTTTCTGTATCTGACTGATATACAGATGAGCAGAGTGGTGACTCTGCTTGAAGACTAAAGCTGAGCGTACTTGTGTGAATAACAAAGTTGAAACCCATAGCCAGTACTAGTAACAAATTTCGTAAACTGCTCAGCTGCTGCAACTGCAGCTTGACAGTTACTGATGTATTTTTGCATATAATAGGAAAAATACGAATCACAAGGGTAGTTCTGTATTCCTCCCCACAATTCCTTTAAAATTCTTTCTCAAGACACCCCGCTGCTTAATGTAGGTTACATAGTTACTGGCTGGATTTTATTTAATCCTGCCAATCAACATTCAAATGAGTTCTTTTAGAGTATATCCTAAATGATAATTGTTGAGTTTAATTAATTAGTCATTGAAAGGGAAAAAATGGTAATCTGTCTGAGCATCTTTCATACTGTTGTTTGAGGAGAAAGAAGGAAAAGAGAAAATAGATGAGGCTCGGGGAGGGACTTTCCTCATGGTAAGAAGTCTTTAAAAGTTATGGTATATATCAGGCATTTTTTTGCTGGTTCCACTACTTCCCTGATTTTCCATCTGAATAAAATATTGTGGTTTTCATGTGTTTCTTATTTCATAGCTTCAATAGTAAAAGCATACATTTTTTCTGGAAGATGTCTGGAGTGTATGTACCAGTTACTGTAAAGGAGAACAATTAAGTCCTAATTAACCTTTAGTGTTCAAGAAGGCTTAATGATGGCTGATGATGAACAGAGGGAGATGAGGTGATAGCAAGGTCCTAGTAAATGAAGTCTGAACAAATGAATGTTTTAAAATGCTTTTGGCAAAGCAGGCAAACCTAAGTGGTTTTTTTATCTGCTAGAAAAAAAAGATGTTTTGTTTTCAGATAAATTGTTTTCTTTGACACCATTCGGTTTAGAAGCTGATCATGCTGCAACAAAAGAATACGCTTGGTAACATCATTATTGCTCTTTTATCTAGATTAGTTAGATTAATACAAATATGTCTCATCAAAACATCTGATGCCACATATGCATACCAGATATACTGAAAGAGTTATCCCGTGAACCTATCTTTGGGGCATATTCATAACCATTGTTTGTATTTTTTGGCAGCATAATCTATGTAGGCAAACTAGGCTCCCTTTGGGCAAAGCTTGTAGGTCTCTGAACCTTTAAAGTTGTGTATCATCTGCTACAGTCTCTAGCTGATGTGTTTGAAATCCCTTGCTAAAATGCTACTGTTGATACCAAGGAAGAATTACGGTGGACAGCATACTAGTACTTTATAGAGAGTAACCAAGAACCCAGCCTCCTGACCATAGGGCTTTATTCAAGTTTAGGGAACTAAGCTTTTTGGAATAGACATGTCCAGTCTATAAGACCAAGCTGAATTGTTGGGGTTAAAGTAGCAAGGCAAAGCAGAATAAACTTTGAAAAAGAATCAATATATTTTATATGTTTTCCCCAGACAGCTCTAGTTAGGGGATGATACTGTAAAAATGAAGTGAGAGTGACACTGTAGGGAAAAAGGGAGGATGTGATAAGACTGAGGAAGAAGATAAGAAGAGGTTCAAGTAAGGAGTAAAACCACTGTGGCAGATGAAGAGGAAGGGAGGAAGTTGGACTGAAAGGGCAGTCAGCACAGGGCTGAGAAAATATAATCAAGACATTCTTGCAACATACAGAGATCTATTTTAACAAAAGTGTCTTCAGGCTGCAATTTCTGGCTGGTTTTTTCCTAGCATTTTTCCCCTGAAGCTACATATTAAAGAAAAAAAGAGAAGTGTCACTTCCAGCGTCAACCAGCAGTGAAAGATTAAAACAACCTTTTCCCCTCACTTTGCCCACCTCTGACACTGTAAAATCAGAGTAAGATCTTTGTTATTTTCCAATGCAATATTGTAAAAGAATTGCCTTATCCATTTCTTTGTTGTGGCATAGTAGTATGCATGTGGAACACCGAGTGTTAGTTGGAACTTTCTGATACAGCAACTACCATTTGTCATAGAGCTTCTGCACTTGGATATAGAAAATGAAGCAGATCTGTTAACATGTTTTTCCAAAAACTACTTTATTGTAATGAAACACTGTAGTAGTGGCAACAAATCACAAATGGTAATTTGCACTCACTATGCAGCCAATTAAAATTCTTTGTAAAAGCATTGGCAAGACAATATTTTCTGTCTAATATAATAAATTTTGCCTTAACTTCTCTTGTCCTGGACACTTTAAGTGCTAATGCACTTATCTTTCTAACATTTACTTGCCTAGCTGCTGATAGATTATTTTGGAAAATAGAAATGTCTTACATTCTCTTACCAAGTTTCTGCAATATGTTGAAATCACTGATTTATATACTCTCTAACAGGTAGATAAAGTACTCTTTAGCCTGATAAATGTTCTACAGAAATGATTACGTATTATTTTAAAAATTATTAATTCTTCATCACACACCTTACACAGATTTTAACTTGATTGGCAGTCCAGCTTATAAAAAATGCATGATGAAAATTAGCATGGTTTTGCCAACTACTAATGGTAAATAAACAAATATACAAAAAAAGAAGAAGCCTTAATGTTACCTTTATACAATAAGTTTTGGATTACCACTACTCCAAACCTCATTAACTGGTTTTCCTTAATACTTCACAGAGACTACTCTCCTCAAGTCCATTTAGTTTGCACCTCTTGATATAGCAAAATATATTTCTTTTAAATAAATTCTCTCAATAAAATAACTGCATTTTCTTATAAACGGAGAAATCTGTCCCAGTTTGCATGATGGCAAAAAAAGGTTGTAAAATGTACCAAGAATTTAGTTACTTGTTTCTTTTGAGACAAAGCACTTATGAGGGAACTGTCATTGGCACTTTAAGAGATGCTCGATAGAGAACAGACACTGTTGCACTGGACTCTGTCAAGCAGTAATTCCGTGTGCAGAATTCTCCGAGGAGCAAAAATCATTCATACTTCAGCAACTTCTAAATACAAAATATGGTCCCATCATGTTTGCACTGAAGAGTCATTCCTGCAAATCTTTTTTAGGCAAAGTTTTGTTTGTGTTTGCTACTGGGGGGAATAACATTCTACGGATTATCTAGTGCCTGTAATAATGAAATCACACATTCTGTGCAGAAGCACAGAATATAGATAACTGTCAAGTTCTGGAAGGACCACTGCATGGACCAATCTCCCTACTGGCATATGACATGCCAAAGTGAGTCTATAAACCCTTGCCAAAAATGAATCCTCTATAATTGGCACTTGAAATAACTGGCTCTTGAATCATCGAGAAAAAGACTGACAGAATTATGAGAGCATTATTTTGGCATGCTTGACTCAGAGAGAGGAAGTTAATCTATGCTGCTGGGTTTACTAGGCCTTTGGGAAGCACAAGTTTGCCAATTGCCCTGAAATAATAGGTAAGATTTGAAACAACTAAAACAAAATGCATCCCACTGAATTGCAAAGTTTAGACAACAGTTACTGTATTTGGAGACAGTCTCAGAAAAATTCCTGTCTTTGCACTGAGTCCCCATTAGTTTTTCACAGCAATTTCCATGTTCTCTTCAGCTACAGACTCTTTAATCCATCCAAGAACTCCCTTGAAATGGAATTCAGAGCTTCAAAAAAGCCTTTCAGAAATACTTAGAAAAATAATGAGGCTTTGCTTTTCATAGTTATGTCTGGCAGAGGCTTCAGTATATCACTGGTTTTTGTTCAGTAGGTTTCTGAATTTCTACCCTTGGTCTTGACAAATGAGTCAGTCAGGATTATCAAATGATGCTTCACTCCATGCCTGTTCTGCATGTCTTGTCTGATAGGGTGTCAGTCATGATGTCTGTAAGGATGCCCCTCTCTGCTGCTCTATTTAGTCCATCTCAAAACTTATTCATGTACAAGCAAGCTCTTTTTTTTTTTTTTTTTTTTTTTTTTGTAATATAACTGTAACACAAGATTGTGGCTTGATGCTTGACTTAACCATTGGGGGGGAAAAAAAAAAAAAAGAAAAAGTAGGAATGAAAAACTTTCTTTTGTCCTAGAAAAAGACTTAAACTTACTAAGATGCTCTAAATGTTCAAGTGTAAAAAGTAGCAACTTGAGAAACTGAAAACTTTATGTGACTAGTGCTTAGTATTTCAAGAGACGGTAGTAATGGCAAAGAAGTCTGATATTATAGTGTTTGAAGTAAATAGCCTTAAACACGGCTTCCTAAATTTGGGAAAGGAGGCATGTTTTAGGATGCCCTGACAACACACTGCAAGGACATAATCTAGTAAAATTTCCAATGGTTATGCATCTCAATCACTGCAGTAGTTGACCAAAGACAAAATATTAGCCTGTAATTTGTAAGGAATACTTGTATGTCAGCTTCATGGATCACTCTTTTCTTTACACTTCCTCTTTGTGTCCTTATTCCCTCTTTTTAGCAGTGTCTTGATGTTTTTTGAAATACAGTTGTTTCCTCTGGACAAAAGATACCATGTCTTTCTTCACCTCTGCTTACTTTTAACACTTTGTTCTGTCTCCTAATTCTCCGTATGTCACTTCTGTCCTTGCTTCTTTTTGCTGTCTCCACCTTCACCGTTCCCGAGCTCCCTTACTTAATTTTCTTCTCTTCTCAGAATGCCTTCAATCCTCTTGAGATCCTGCTCCTGGCTGCAGGAGGTACACAGAACTGTCAAAGCAGAATGAAGCTGTTTCTTTCTTAGACTTGCATTATAAAGATAGGGTAAATGTCTGCAGGTCATCAGATACTAATTACTTCCCAAAGTTCTGTGAGCTGGCAGAGGATTGACATTGCCACTTAGCTTTTGCACTTCCTTGTGAGTCGTGTTGTTTGTTGTTTTGCTTTTAATTTCCTGTTTGCATCTGATTACATGATGATGTAGTCCTTTGGTATCACTCATTTCAAGAAAGCCATTTCTACCCTTTACATACATAATAAGAAGAATGGAAATACAATCCTAAAGTTTCTAGTATCATAAACCAAATAAAGACCAAACTGTTATTAAGTACCATGATTTTTCATGCAGTTGCGGTATGGGTTAGAGTAAACTTATTTTAAAAGTAAAAAATGGTAGATAGGATGGAGGGAAAAGAGATGTCCACTTTTATGAAAAGCCATTATTAAACACCTGAAATAATAGCGGTAATAACTCTTTGCTAATCCTGATTGCCACTTCACCCTATTGGGCTGGAAGTGACATGTCAAAGTATAACGTCTGTGATTTGAGTCCATGAATTCCTTAAAACAGGAATCAAACAGCTGTGGAGCGTTACCGGTGTCACATAAGCACAAGACTCTTCCTATTTTTGTTCTTGCAATGCTATATTTTACCTTGCCTTTTCAGCTTTTAAACATTAGTTTAACAACAACCAAAATATAACAAGCATCAAGACAGACTGTGTTTCCTTTTACTCACCCAAATTAAGAGTACTCTGCGGTATCATCATGAAAGATGCTGTGGGCTAGAACTGAGCTTCTGCAAATCTTCTGGTAACAGCTAAAGAGATGAGATACAGAAGCAGAATATGCTTGTTGTGTATTGTACTTGGTTATTAATTTTGCACTTTATCTGGCAGTTGGTGTTTAAGGCAGTAGTTTGGGATGTTTTGTGAATGCAGGCACAATACCTGCACACAGAATCTATTTACTTCTTTATGATCTCTGGGGATGATGTACTAAGGAAAGAAAAGTAGTGTTGCAGAAGTTTCAATGTGTTTAAGCCTCTGGCTTGCACAATCTGGCTTAGAAACTGTGGGTAACATAGGGGACACTTCACTGATCAAGGAGAAACACCACCAGGTCTCTCTTAGTGTTCTTCAAGTAAAAGGGAGGAAAGAAAAGCTCTTATAAAAATAAATAAATAAATAAATAAATTGGAGGAAAAAAAAATCAGCATTAGCTAAGTCTGTGAAAAACTGCATGTGGAGCAATAACAGACAGAGAGTCCAAGTAGTGAATATGAAGACACCATTAAATTCTGTTAATAAAGAGCCCATAAGTATAACATCTAATTGAACTGCCATCAGTAGCAGATTCAAAGAAGTAATTAAACTGTAGTTTTCCTTGTGCTAACTTAAAAAGTCATATGATCGCTCAAAACTGTGAATGATACCTGAGGAAAAACTGGAAAATTTGGGATAACTTCCCCAGTTAATGACATCTTGCCATGTATGAAGTTTGTTTGATGAACCAATTTTCAAAATACAAGAGAGAAAAACCTGCATGGGAGAAAGATGGCAAATGTTTTATAGAAACTGCTTTTCTAGTTTGTTACTCTCAGGTGTAATCAAAGCAGCTACTTGGTTGTTCCTGTACCTCACAGACTTAGGAAATGGCTGCTAAAACTGGGGCAGGGCAGGGCCCACCTTAAATCAGGGTAAGTTGTGACTCCTAATCTTTTATTATTCCATTGCAGTACTGTAATGGAAGTGTTATATAAAGATATATAAAAGGCATTGAAGCAGTTTATTCTTCCAATAGTTCAGATACACTTTATGATTGCAATAGGAAATGCAACTCATATAGTTTAGTACATTTTCTGGATATAATATGTGAGTTTTTAGGTGAGACCTGGAGTGATTGTGGTGCTTGTAAAGCCCTTTCCATGTTCCCACATGTGGTGTGTTCTCCAGCTTCATCCTGCTTCTAGATGAAACAAAGCTCAAGTACTCACACTCCCCACACATGCCTGATTTCCTTGGGAAGGAAGCTACCTCAGCCATAAAGTATCTATGACATCCAGAGGCCAGGGTCATGATTTTGACAGCTTGGAGATTGGAATAAGGAACAATGCCACGTGCTATTCCTGCCTGACACTCTCAGTGACACCTTTATGGCTAATAAAGGCAAATTCCATCGTCGGTCAAAGTTTGAAAACTCTGGCTGTTTAAAACACTTATCTTTCTTTTTCTCCAAGTTATGCCAACCTGTGTTTCCATGGCAATAGAAATGAAAATCTATTGGCAGCTAATAGCCAGGCAGCAGACGACAGCTCTCAGTACCAGATTTCAGCATTTGACTTTCAAATAACATTTCTAAGAACCCACTGCAGGAACAAGCACAAAAATTTTAGCACAATATTGGCTCTTCCTATATGTATTACTTTAAAACAGGGAATGTGGCTTGAGAGTAAAATTATTTAGAGAAATGTTTATGTCTCTCTATTATCAAATTCTGGCTTGTGCTTTTTGGATTCAGTCCTGCAATGTAAGCAGTGTGCATAGATGTAATTGTGTACTTTTTATGTGATATCAATACGATAGAGCATTTTTTGATAATCAAAGAAGATGTCTGATGTCTCTAAAAGTGTGATAGTTTTGGTAAAGAAACTTGCAGAAGGGCTAAAACACTCCAGGATATGGAAGAGAAGAAACTCACAAGACTGGGGAGAAATTCAGGATGTTTTTTCTTAGGACCCATCAAATGTAAAGGAAGATTCCAAGGAAGAAATCTATGGAGAGAGAAGAGGTGATTTGAGGATTCTGTGAAGATCTTCCCAGGAAGCAACACAACAGTAAGGCACTGTTACAGACAGGTTTTCAGCATGTTTGTGAGTCTTCCAGGACTAATCAGAAACAATCAGTCATCTTGTGGGCACTAAACATTCACGCCCCTTACAACTGCATGTGCTACAAGCAGTAACATTGGCCTTTCTCCCATGAACACTGCCTAGTGTGGGATGTGCAAGCTACTACTAGTTTGTAAATCAGATCAGGAAGAAACAGTCTTTTGCTATTGTTTTTCTTTTTCCAGAACACAGGTATTGAATCTGCTAAAAAAGAGATCTAATTCATTGTCCTACTAGCACTGGCCATTATCTATTTTAAACAGAGCTGGAAAACTCTGAACCAACACCTATTTGTGTATTTTATGAATTTTCCTTTGTATGTGGCTTGTATGGTTAGCATATGATTTTGCTAGTGAATTCCACATTTTGCACAGTGAAAAAAACATTAGTTGACAGTAATTAAATCCATTTCTATTATGTCAGTATTGCACAAGCCTTGTGGAAGCCCCCTGTTCATAGAGAAATTTCTAAGTGGTTTTCTTTCACCTCACTCTGTCATGAATGTGTCCAAAACGGTCAGTCTAGTACATCACTTCTTGTGAAAGGCCTTAAAAGCTCTGAATTGTTAATCCCAAACCCTTCTTCTCACCTCTAGGACTAGAAAACTGATGTTTGATACAGTTCCTTACAAACACAGACCAAAAGTCAGTGACTTGCAGTTGACCATTCAAAAACACTGACTTCTCTGTTTGTTGCTCGACTGACTGGGAACGATGATAAATGTTTTGGCGAAAACAACAAAATGAAAGGTTTTTCCAAAAGGAGTAAAACCAAAAAAATCTGAGCGTCACTGGCTAAGTGGTGCATTAAGAAATTTCATTTTCTCTTGAGAGACACTATTTTCTGTGGAATACTCTTGCCTGAACATGTACCCACACAGCTGACTGCTCTTGACAAGACAAGAAAGCACAGTTTTTTCCTTGCATCTGCTAGTGCTTTGCTGACACACAGTTCCAGCTTCTAGCCCTCCTTGGCTGCATCCAGCTTTCTCAATCTACTTTCTGTCTTGAATAAAGAAAGACAGTAACTTGATCCCACATGTACATATTTGTGTCACTAACCCAGTGCTTCCTCAGAAATAGATGTATGGAAAGTCTCCTTTCACCTCTTGCCCTCAAAGTAGGAGGCAGTTAATTTGAATTCATGCATGGAAGTTTTTATCAACTTCCAGGTATCCCAATTGTCTTGCTTCAGCAATATGAGTATTTCATACCTAGTTATATAATGTCATGCTGCTTCTATTGGAAAAATGCCTTAACAATTCTACTCCTGGCCTGAGCTTTCCAACTGGCCTATTAAGAAATAAAACCTATCACTGGGAGGCTTCTGTGATAACACTATTATGTTATCTGTTTCTGTGTACTTCTTAGCATAACTTCTTTAGTTAGACCCAAACCACTCAAGATTAACAGAGGAAGTAAATTTTCATGAATGCTTCAGCAGGGGAAAATAAGGATGCCATTTCTTGGTAGAAAAGTGTATGTTCCAAAAGCTAGAATAAATTAAATTACAGAATTGTTTACCAATTAGATCCTTTCCATTCCTTCCAGTTCTCCCGTTGTGCCAGTCTTTGCTAGAACACAATATATCCTAAGCCAAATATTAATCGTTATGAACTTAAATTAGGGAACTGGAACTATTCGTAAGAGTTAGGCCTTCAAAGAGAGTTTAAGTGTTAGACCACTGTCTTTAGCCTTGCATATGACTATAGGCTTTCTTTATGACCCTTTTTTTTGTTCCAGGCATTGATAGATTTAGCTTTTTGAAGAATACGATTTTTTTTTTTTTTTTCCTCAGGGCATCCCCCTTTTGTAAATTATGATTCCTTGGAATTAGCTCCAATGGAAAGATTGTATTGTCCTTATAAACAGAAATCTTTTTGTCACAGCTGTCAACCCCTGTTATGGGAACCCTTCCCCACAGAGGTCTTGAAGATGTAAAGCTTTGAGAGATGGTGCTGACTGGACCTCAGAACAGGAGACAGACAAATTTATTATCTGTTAAGGGTTCTTTCTTAACTTTTATCTTCATCTACCTGTGATGTAAGAGACATCACATTGGGAAGTATTTTCTCCCATAAAATTGTTTTCCCATTTCTTTAAAGGTAGACAATATATTTTATTGCCTGCATTTTTGGGATCCAGGGTTCTAACACGTATAGTGTGCTGAGTTACTGTGCCTGTTACTTTGAGATGAGGGCACAAAAACCTGTTCCTTGAAGAGCATAGTCATTAAAATACTTTGTTAAAACCCCCTCAATTCACCAGGAGTTATGACAATGGAAGATTTAAAATAATTCTAATAGATTATGAAAGGTAGCATTAAACAAACCAGATACAATACTACTGATAGGATTAAACACACAGGAAGCAGTGCTGAGCCTTTAAGGATGCTGTTGGGAGACATTGTACCTAAAGCTGAAATGTGTTGTGATGGATATCGATTGTGATGCCTTTGTTAAAGGGAAATTGATAGATGTTATGATATGCTCCTCCTAATAATGTGAAGGGAAGTATAGATATTGAAGTGAATAACTGTGATATGCTAAACTTACTATAATTTGTTAATGTCCAGTATCCCTAATTAGAACATTGGTAAGTTTCCATGAAAAGGAAATTAAGAGAAAAAGACTTTTTTAGAATAATGAAGCTTGTTGATGCCAGACAAATATTCTTTCACCAGCCATCAGTCATTTGTGTTTCAATTACCTGTTGTGGCTGCATCTAATAAATACTAAAGCATAAAAGGTTCTATGCCCAACTGATGCCCTCCTAAGCTACATGTTTCCTCTTGTCACCTAGATCCAATCTTTTTCACTGAATCATGATTATATTTTTACAGATGTCATAGTTTTATTAACTTTCTCTAATGAGGCACTAATTAATATGCATATATGAAAGGCCTAATCTCAAAGTGTTTGTGATAAAGGGTATCTATAACTCTCATATCTTTGAGCATGGAAAGAGCTTCTCAAAGTGACCCACAATTTAAATTCCCTGTTTCCCATGGCTGATAATGAAGAGAGAGAGAGAGAGAGAGAGAATGCTTCATGGGCTCAGAGGTGAACATATAAGGAAACTTTTTTTCTAAGAAAAAAACTTTTGGTTTTTTATGCTGATTTACCTTCAGCTGATCTGCCAAAGCAGAAAAAGGTCTAAATGTGACTTTTCCCAGCTTATATTAAGGGCATGTTTACACTACAAGATTGTTGTTTGTGAGGAAGTAGCTAAAATCTTTAATACACTGAAAATCTTTACAGAAAATATCATAGCATATGTACCCAGAAATTAGCACTGTATGAATAAAATATATAATTTTATATTAACATGCAAAGTCTGTCTAACTGATCTATCACGTTAAAGGTTTTTTAAGGTCTTCTGGGCTTTTATTTTTGGGATGGTGGTGTTTTGACTTTTGTTTGTTTTTTATAAGTTTGTAGCGAGAGTCAATCTATTAAGTTTCGGGAAAATAATAGAACATATTGAGAGAATTCTGTTAGTCTGCACTGTAAATAAGAATATTTAAATGTTAACAGCAAAAATAGAAACTGGAAGAGAAAGCAGTGCAAGAAAACTGAAGGCACGAGTCTGGATCTGTTGGCATAAATTTCCATAGGCCGCTCAGTCAGTTGACATGTGAGAGTTTACATTAGTGAATAACACCCCCAGAGTTCAGTTATTTTATTACTTCTGTAATAATCTGAACTGTACTTCTCTGCTGAGATTCAGTTAAAATTCTCAGCATTTAATGATCCTTTGAATTAAATCAGAATATATGAAAACGTGTACTCTTATTTTTGCACACATGCATTTCTATGCATCTGAATTTATTTTTCTTTTCTTTTTTTTTTTTTTTTTCTTGGAGTGTTCTAACATCTAAAGAAAGAAAATATTGAAAGCCATATAAAATTAAAGTACCATGAGAAAAAGCAAGTTTTAATGTTGTGCACCAGGATTTTTAAGAAACAAAATATATATTATACATCTGGCTCTTTTATGTCTCTGGAGCTGTTAAACAGATGAAAAATATTAAAACTCAGAAGTGAAAACCCAATTTTGTGGCATGCATCATGAAACTAACTTAAACTGTGCTGCAAAGAATTTATGGAGTTGGAACAAAGTATACCTTTGAGATATCAACTATTAATACATACTGTAGTGAGGTTAGTGCAGGGATAACAAATGCATTTATTTCAGGGTGAATTAAGGTATCCTGTTTATTACTCCAATCCCAAATTGCACACACCATCAGAAATATGAAAACACTGGTTCCTGCAAAAATTCACTGAACCTTTTTTTTTCTTCTCTTTTCTGATAGCCTTCAGACTGGTGGTATTTCAGGACTGCTAGGAGCACATGAAGACAATTATTCCTCGCTATGGGGAAAATATTCTTATGACACCAAAGTGCCAATTTATGATGAAGTAGTCATTTCAATAGTAGGCTTTCATGAATTAGTGAAAACAGAAAAAATTAAGACACTTATAATTTAATTAAATGCACTGTAACTTTTAAACTCTTATAGATGACTTACAATGATTAAAAAATAAAATTATATTTCCAACTCCTCACACTTAAGAGAAGTGCTGCATAATAACAGTATGAAAACCAGTGAGAGCATTCTCACTAGTATTCTCATGAGGTATCATTTTGAAGCAAAGAAGTAGAGGTATTTCAGGTTATTGGTATGAGCAATATATTTTGTTTCCACAGACTTTTAAAATTTAGGGTTAAGCCTTGCATTGTGTACTTCCCCAGGAGACATAATTTGGATTGTTTTCTTTCATTTGCAGTAATATTGCAGAAACTTTTCATTATCTACCTATTATATCCCACTTATCTTTTTTTTTACTTGAAATTGGTTTTTCCTTCATTAATACTGTATCTCTGGATAGTTTTCCCCCTTTTACCATTTTTCACTCTCCATGTTTTAAATCTGGTTTTCCCTCCATTTTTATTACTTGATGGATTTAATTATTGTATATGATTTAGGCCACTTATCTTTGCCTTTATTTGACTTGCCCACTGTTCCTGTTGGTTGCTAGCCTGCAGAGTGCAGTCAAATGATCCAAATAGATTCTCTGGTTGTCCCCCTTTTTTATGACAGGAATTTTGACTATATTCTCAATTACAACAATATAAACAATATAAATCTGTGTGCAATCCTTTTATATTGAACAACTGCATTATATGATTTTGTATATTTTTAATTTTATCCTTTTGTGATAGAATCTATCCTTGTTGCTCCACTGTTCTCTTAATTAAATTGTTTTCCTCATTAGTATTGGAATGGATCTGACATATACTGAAAGCTGTAGGTTACCAGAGAAATCTCACCTTTTAAAGAGTCTGTTTCTTTGATACATTTATTTTTGTGTTGTTTATGGAATGGCAGCACAACTTTATTTTTCTTCCTCTTTTTTGATCATTCTGTGACAGTTTTATATTGATAAGGTGCACTGTTCTACAGACAAGTTGATTGTTCTCACATCTTTTTGTGTGACAAAAATATTGAGGAGCTTGAATTTATTTTTCATTTTGCTGTTGCTGAAATAGGCAGCAACAAATACCATTTTCTGCAGTGCTTATTATTGCAACAGAATGGCAAGAAAAAGCCAAATAAGTAAATAAAATTCACATACTATCATGATCCCAAAATGAAAACATATTTATCATGCAGTAGGAGGTGAGAATCTCTTTCCTACTGGAATGGGTAGCCAGATTATTGTCTAGAAACCAAATATGCTGTAATGTTTAGTTACAGCAAATCTCTTCCTGATACCTGTCACCTCAGCATTCACTGTCCATCTGAGAATGACAGACTTAAGCTAGCTCTCATTGTTACTAGTAGGAAGAAGGAGAAGTGGTGGTGAGCATCTTACTTGTATCACTCAAATAAATTGATTTTTTCACTATGTCTTTCCCCAGCTTGAAATACCACATTGATGTCAGTGTTGCTTAATGTTTTTGTGCTTAATCTTAAAACCTGTAAAAATGTAGACGTTGAAACCTCATGTACTCGATACTTTAAATGTTTATTTTCTTATTTTTTTCAGCAGATAAATAAAGCATTTGTGCTTATTTAATAGAATAGCGAGTTGCGTATGCTAGTTGGTGTTACAGTTTGTACTACTAAGATTTTGTTCTGAGTTCTGCAGGCTGTTGTACCTGCAGCATGATGTTTAGCAGATCGTTGAAATGGGGCTGACATTCTGAAGAATTTGCATGGGGGCTATATCGATTCTGGCACTAGGTTTTTGTAACTGAACTACCTGAGCATAATGGTGTCTTACTGTGAAAAGATAATGCAAATAGCTTTTGATAAAACAGCAAGATCAAAAATGCTTATACATTTTACAGTATTTATAAATGACTTTGTAAAGATACAGGTTTATTTTTATGTACTCAAGGATACTGAATGGAAATTCATAATAAGTCATAATAATTATTATGTGAAAGAGCTTTGGGGAAATACAGAGGGTGTAGTTTTGTTCTGGGTAAAAAAGCAAGCGTGCACTTTTGGTCACTTACTACAGCAGTCTGTGGCAGACTTTACACAAGCAGGACAACCTCAAGTCATCTGTGGTCATACCTCTGAATTCTGTACACAGAGAGAGCCTCCTGTACAATTTGTGGTGAGAAAATCCATGGCACTCTCCATCTTATTTCCTTCCCAGTATAGCTGAACAAGAAAATGCAGGACTTTGCTACCAATAGAGTTCTTAGTGCTCAAAAAATATTCTTCCTTAAATCAAAAATAGTAAGCTACAAGTTAGGTTTTAAATATTGGAGGCTGCTATGTTACGCTTACAGTTTAGCATGGAAACTATGAAGTCAATCATTAGTAGGCTCAAGATAAGCCTTTCAGATAAGCATATTGAATTGAAAAAGTAAGTGTAGTTTTCCTGCACTGACCTGCTATGCTGGAATTTCTCTGTCTGCCTCATTATTAGGTAGCAGGTTAGGTAAGAAGCACTTTTCCAGAAGCCAGTAATGAGACTTAAGTGACATTCAATCAGAGCAAAAGACTGGAGGTCCTGAAAATTATAACAATGTACATAAAACTGAAATTAGTGGCTCACAGAGAAGTCTGCACTACAAGTTTGTCTAGACCACCATACAGTGCAAGTCAAATCTTGCTTACAAATAAGTGACTGAATTAATTCTGAAGAGTATCTTAATACATCAGGATACTGCCTATAATCCTGAAAGTCAGTTATGCATCCACCACATTGTGGTTGCTTATTGCTTATTTTCTATTTTGTATCCTACATATTGGTCCCCTCAAATTTATTTTTTTCTAACAACTTCAGCACAAATACAAATAGAAGAATCTTTCTTTTGTAGCTCTTGAGTGATGTGATACTCTTGGTCCTCCTGCACTTCTAAGATCCTGTGTAAATTAAAGAACTGTCTGTAGAACTACTCTGCCAAATGTCCTATCTATTCAAAACTTGAAGCAGTTCAGGCTGTGCTTTTCTTTTCAGAGTTGGTCAATGATAAACAGTTTCTTTCAGATTCTTCTGCAACTATTGTCACTAACATGTAGCAAATTGTATTTTGGCACCTGAGTTCTCATCCTTGGACCAGCCATATAAGCTATGACATGTTAGTAGCATTAGGGTGCAATAGGGAGGACAAAAGGGTTAAGTGACTATGCCATGGTCACAGTAAATATTTGGTCCCTGAGGTCCTAGACTAATGCTTCCACCAAAAGAACTGTGCTTCCACATTATATAGCATTCATTCATGCTTATTAGTTTCCTTCATGTCTGTGAGACTATAGTACTGCAATTTTTTATATCAGGTTTCCAAAAGCATTGATTCCTCTCCATTGCAAAGGAGAAATAGAACATGGTAATGTAGGTAAAAGACAGTATCTGTTCTCTTTTTTCTTGGTTTGTCATGGAAATTTATTCAGGAAGAAGACATATTTGTTAAAGCAAGGAGGAATGTCTTCAAAATGGGAGAAAATTAATTAGGAGCAAATTAATTAGATGCTGGGAAGAAAAACTTATAGATTCAATGTGAGGCAGAGGAGGGAGCAAACAGGAACTGGGAACTGGGAAATTGGTAGCTTGCAAAGCAATGGTGACAAACATGAGGAGTGTGCAGTCAGATCACAGAAAAAAACAACAACAAAAAATATTTTTGAAGCACTGGAATGGTCTGTAAAGCTGTAACTGTGAGTCACAGAGTGATTGAAACAGAGTCTGGAAGCAAATATCTGCTTTTGTGGACACGGGATAGACCTGTTTTTTCTCCTGTGACCTAGTTTCAGTTTACTGAGTAAAAAAAAACCCAAACCAGAACAACACAAAACAAACCCCAACAAACCCAAAAACTTGTAGACTAGTAAACCTTGGCTTTTGAGTTTAAAAGACATTCCAGTCTTTAGAAGACACAAAATATTAATATCTCCAATCTCTTGATGGCTCAGGGTCCCATTATAAGATCTTATTTCTATTTTATTATTACAGTAACTGAAGCAAATTCAAAATGTTAAACGGTTAAGATATTTTTTTGGTCAAAATTTCCATTCACCAGATTGGACAGCCTCTACATACAACAGGTTGGCTACAAAAAGCAGTTGTGGATGTGTAAAAGGGAAACAGAGATGTTGTCCTGGAAAGTTCATTCAAGAGGTACAATACAGTTGAGGAGTGGAAAGAAGACAAGGGGTGGTTTGCAAAAAGTCTGTTAAGTTAGCTATGGGAAATCCAGTATAACTCCACACAGAGGCTAAGAAAAGTCTACCTACTACAAAGTTAAACAGGCAAAATATTTTGAATGCACTTAAAACAGTCCAGTCCCCTTGGGCCACCCCACTGTGAGTTTTCTGGTTACAGAGATGCTGTAAAGCCTTGCTCTGGTATGTCATGTATTACCAAGACAAAGTCTGATGCATGTCCTGAGAGAAATCCTTCCCCTAACTCCATTTAAATACATCCTCAAATCCCAGTTCAAAAGCTTTACTTCCTAGGGATAAGCATAAGCACATCTTTATCTCTCTTTGATGAAAGGTCATGTCTTAGACATTCAAATAAAAAAATATATACGCTGCTTTGTTCTGAAACACTGTGTGAAATTATTGTTTTCTGTCAGTACTCTGATCATTGTCTTCAGAGTGGTTTCTGGAGCCTGAAGATGTAATACTGTAGGCTTTTATTGTAACTAATATGTAACTACTCCTCCAATTCCCTTATACTCTCTCTTTTCTACCTATGCTTTCTTCTGAAGTGCTTCCAAGTGAAGCAGATGTAAGTTTATATTGAACGTATTCTTTGGTTCTTTAGTTTCTTAACTGAAATGAAAATCTTAAACTCAGGTGAATAAAATGAACCATTTTTTTCCTCTGTGGGCATCTGCTTCACTCACTGCTGGTTTCTGAGGCTGTTAGGTACCACAAGCACACTCTAAGGAAATTCTTAGAAGAATTAGTTAACACAGAACATTAACTAGCTGTAAAAGTGCAAGAAAACCGACAGATTTAGGACTACAGGATTATTAGGAAGCCTACACATGAGAAATAAGCTGATAGATAAATAAGAAAAGTTGGGACAAGAAAGATATTGAAAACCTAAGAAATTTCCACGTAGAATCTATTGACTGTAAAGTTCCAGTGAGTGTTCATTGAAGAAACAAGGAGTTACAGCTTTTGAAGGTGCTGAGCACTGAACTGTGTAAATAGTGGAAGTTGCACAGCCCAGACTCAAACTAAATGCTATCTAAATCTCAGTGCCTATCATTTTCTAAGTCTTCAAAGGTAGAAAGCTAATGAGAGATGCTAAAAAGTAGCCTACATCTGGTTGTCTGCAGGTGGCTGATAGAAAGTCCAATAGGAAACATTAAACAGCGGGCATGTATTCTGAATTTGGAGGCTACTGATCACTAGCTCATAAAAACAATGGAGATGGCCTTTGAATTAAAAGCCTAAATAGATACATATAAGCTTTAATCCCAAGCTTAAAAAAACATATTCCTCCAGTGAATAAAATAAAATTTTATTTTTGTCATTCTTATAGAAGAATGTGGACTTTTGTAAAGATTGTGTATCCACACTGTAGGGATAATGCTGTCTATTGCTTTTCTAATATTTTTTCTTTGTAATGGTGTTTAGTAGCATTTTGAAGATTACAGTTAAAAAACTTAACCAGTTTGTGGCTAGTGCTGTACTGTAAATTAAATTTATTGCAACATACTTCATGTGTGTCTACTTGCACACTGAAGTCTAGTTTGGTAAAAAGTTATCTTGCTTAGAATGAAGTTTAAAATACCACCTGATAGTGATGTCACGTTAAGAGAAATGTAGTAAAGCCATACTACCATTGCTTATAGGACAGGATCAAAGGGATACTTTGGATTATGATGAATTGCTGTCTAACATATGAAGGAGCATAATATTCTCCAAGAGGAACATTTTTCTTAACTTGTAATTAAGCTATAAGAAAAAACATGCAGACCTGTACTGCACTGAACAAGGATCATACACATGCATTTAAATAACTTAATCTAACTTTTAAAGGTGTGATTCAGATCGTGTTCTTTTTTGTATTTGCAAATAGAGGGTAGAACAGATGTAGAAGGCTTAGTTTAAAATGAAAGATCCAATAAATAATCTTTGTTTTTAAGGTATTGCTGACCTATAGAAAAGAGTTTATCCTCTGATTTGGATATTTAAATATATTAAAGGTGTACAGGATTATAAAGGACTTATTTGGGGAGCACAGGATTGTTCTAAAATGACTTACTGAAATTTCCACTTGAAATTATTCTCTTAATAATGGCTTTGAATTTTGCTGGTCAGTTCTAACATAATGATTCATAACTGATGCTAAAGAATTTTCATAATTCTTACCATTAGATCATAGATATGTCCAAGGCAAATCATGCCCATACTCTTTGTAATTTTTTTCCCTTAAGATAAACCATAAAACTGCTTTTCCTATAATTGTGTTGGTGCAACCGAAGCTCTAAATATGCCAGATTGCTGAGCAGTCATGGTGAATCATACAAATACACTAGATAAAAGAGAAAAGAAGTGACATTTTTCAAGGGAGTTGTTTCCAGAACTGTGAAGTACCTAAAGCAATTATTTAGTTGTGAATTGAGGAGAACATATTGCTAGTTACTATTAAAAATTTAATGGACTTGGGTTGTGCCAACTGAATAAATATTTTTTATCAACCTATCTACTGATAGAATATAAGTGTAATTTGCCTTTTTCTTACAATATTCACTCCTTCACCATTGCCCTCTTGTTGTTTTTTTATTGGTTCTTATTTATTTTTCTTTCAAAAGATGGTATGTATACCTGATCTTTTACATGTGTAGTGTAGGGACTGAATTGTAGGGAGGAATCATATATTCCACATATGTTGTGAAAATGTGTCATTTCTTTAAAATAGAATGGTGTTATACTTTATAATTTTTGAACATTGTCCATAGACCAGTCAGTAAGAACTAGAAATGCCAGAAAGAGAAAGCTGCAGTCTTTGCATGCAATAGAAATGTACATTTTCATCTTAAAATTTATGCATCTATATTCTCATATATATAAACAAACTTGCTCTTTGAGGCTTTTGTCAACCAAAAATAACTGCCATGTGATAAATACCAGGTCACTAGTCTTAACATAAAACACTTGAGGATAGCAACCACAATATTAGCTATCGAAAGTATTGAGCCAGAAGCAACTGTTACTGCTAATTGAGAAGTCTGGCTGATGTGGTTAATATAGCCTCAGGCATAGTTTTATAATTGCAGGGAGTGAAAGCATCTTACCACTGACAAAAACTACCTTTAAAAAACCTCACTGCTATTTATAGATATTCTGTTGGATGTTCCCTCAGTTGAGCAGTAGTAAACTTATATTTAAATTGCTCTGATTTAAGGAACAAGGAAGAAACTTGCCTGGATGAAAATTATTCTGAATTCTACCTATTAAATCATGCCTGCCAGGACTCTTGAATATATTCACCAAGTAGTATCTCTTTGCTTGTTAAAATGCCTTTTGTTCAAACAATCTCTTCTCCTTGTTCATCAATATTCCCACAGCTTCTCACTGCTTAAGTTTTGTGTGTGAGTGCTGTCTAAATGGAGGTTGGATTCTGATGCTGTTATTCATTCTGAGCAATCCCCGAAAATAAAATTGAACTGAGGTAATCAACTCGTACAAGGTCTCATCCTAGAGCTAAGACATTTGGGTTGACTTGGATAGTAGCTGAACTTTGAAGCATTTTTAGGAATCCTTTGAAGTTTGTCCAGCATTATTAGTGGCATGTAAAATCCTTCAAAGCCAGATACAGCCATTTTCCTGACATAGAGTTAGAACTTCTAGGGGGATACTAAATTGGAATCAATGAAACTACTGTCACCACAGCAGAAGTCTATACGAATAACACTGTCAGCGTCCAGCCCTATTTGAGTTTATAAATATAATAGCAAATGCATAAAGCCAGATATAGGTCAAAATCTAGCTGAGGAAGGATTCAGGGACCAGATAAAGAGTTACAAGCTAGCATGGGAAAAGAAAGAAAGCTATGCCAAATGAAGCAACTAAAAAAACAATAGTGTCTTTCCCCATATTTATCAGCAGAAGAATGAATGAGAAGTTTCTGCAGCATTAATCATGCTTTTTCCCCTCTAGGGAGCTCCTCATTCAAGAATTGACCCCTTGTCTGGCATTGTGTGAAGCATGATTTTGTTAATTAAATACCAGCCCCTTGAATGTGCTGGGCTCTTCAAATTAGCCTATTATCAGTTTAATATAATTAGGTGAATTAAAACCAGCATCCCTGCTTAAATTGAGAAAGCATTTGTCCCAGGTACTGCTCTTTGGAGCTGAGGAGACTGAATGGGATCCTTGCAAAATTATGCTTTACAAATGTTCATAACATTTCAGTGAAATTTTTGATTAATAGGACTTACTGCAGAAATCATTACCTGTAGGGCCCTACAGTCTTCCAGAGAGAATTTAGATGTTTGGAAAGGTAAGATGTAAAAAGGCAAGTTTTGCATTCCCATTTTGTCTTAAAAATCAATACAAATAAAAGCCTGAATAACTTCAGATGTGATAGGTTAATGTTGCTGTGTTACCCTGCTATGTGGATTATTTGAATGTGTGGGCAGGATTTGAGGGGTAGGGGCGTGGTTGGTTGCATGTGATGTAACCCAAGGAAATATTCTTTGAAGAAGCTTTGAATATACTGTAGCTAGCATTTAAAAGCTGACAGATTTTGCACAGCTTGAGTGTGGTGAGTAAGCTGTCTAAAATTTTAGATGAACTTTTTTTTTTTAAAAAGCCCCTACGTTTCTGTCAATACAGATAATGCCATTTTATCCATATCCATTGAAATTTCTGTTCTTTAAACATGGGCAAGATTATAAGAATAATAGAATCATAGAATGCATTGGGTTGGAAGGGACATTTAAAGGTCATCATATCCAACCCCCCTGCAGTAATCAGGGACATCTTTAACTAGAGCAGGCTGCTCAGAGCCTCATCAAAACTGACCTTTAATGTCTCCAGGAATGGGGCTTCCATCACCTCCCTGGTCAACCTTTTCCATTCTTTCTAATATCCAATCTAAATCTACCTTTCTGTAGTTTAAAACCAATGCCACCCATCCTATTGCTACATGCCCTTGTAATCGGTCCCTCCCCAGCTTTCTTGTAGGCCCCCTTCAGGTACTGAAAGGCCACCATAAGGTTTCTCCAGGCTGCAACTCTTTCAGCCTGTCTTTGTAGGAGAGGTGCTCCAGCCAACCAATCATTTTCATCACAAAATTAATGTCTTCTAAAATCCTGCAGTTGCTTGTATGGAAATGGATGGGAATGGCTTGCAGCTAGTAACTAAGCCTAGAAGACAAATAAACCATTAATAATAAGGATTATGAGGGAAGGAACATACTCATTCCTTTCAACAAACAGTATGCATATCTTCATAACTTCATAAAATTTTTTACTGATGCTCCTTTTCACCATAGCAGAGGCTTCCACCAAAAACCTGCTAATTTGCCATACTAGATCTCAGAGCTGTACCCTTTGAGTCAGTGTGAGTTTTGACAGTCATTACAGGCTGGAGCAAGTCCAGTTAAGCTGTTTTCCAGAGACCAAGTAGAAAAGCCCCTTCAAATTTTTAGTATGCAAGATAAGACTAAGATGCAGCACTCTTCCCTGTTCATTGTGCCTTTCCTCTCTCTAAACATGAAATTTTAAAATTGTCAATTACTCTAACATGTGGGCACATCTTTGAAGAACAGAGAGCTATGAGACAGGTTATAAGGTCAAAGTAACATACAAAAGTGCAGTTCAAAGAGGTTTTTTTCCTTAGATACTCACTCATGTGTGATGAATGCTGGGACTCATGTAGATCTACCAGAAAGATCTGAGCACTGTAATTTGTACATCTTTATTGTCTTCTCTGTCATACTGTGTCTGAGACATGAGTGTCTACGGAAAGTCTTTCCATGACCAGTTTTGAGAACTGACACTATAGAAAACTGGCCACTTCCATGGATTGCTGAAATTGTATGAAAAACTAATGGATTTATGACTGAACTAACCAATTATTAAGTCTTGATTTCTTTGATTAATTAAAGTTTACTTCATAATTAGTCAAGTTTTCTTATTATAGTGTATACTCTAAATCTCAGTAAATCTAATGCCAATAAACTAAGCTCTGTAATGCTGCCTTTGAACCACAGAGAAGATTTTGTTGAGGTCTTGTGAATAAAAACTGAAGGGCTTTTTTGTTCCCAGGTTTATAGATACTTCCCCCCCCCGCCCCCCAGGAAGGGTTTCAGAACATTATCTGAATTTGAGTTCACTTTGTAGTCCACTTTTTGACTCCCTTTCAAGTCATCTGCAGTTTGATTTTTCTATAGCACCCTCTACATACACTGTAATCTATTAGAGGTACAGCTGATCTCTTCTCAGAGTATCTGATTCAGTCATGCTATCAGTGCTTTTATTGTTAAATATTTTTGTCATCAATCACTGACACATCTTAATGGAAAGTGCCATACCAAATAGCAACAATGACAGATGAACAATATATACAGACAAATCTATAATAACAAAAGCTTCCCTTATTGCAAGCATTAAAAGCAATCACCTAGTTACAAAACAAATAATAATTATGTAACCCATTACCTTTTGCCTACACTGACAATCTGTATTGTGACACCATAGGTATGACAGGTTGGAGTAACCCAGATACTAGTAATGCCCTAAAACATTGATGTAAGCTGAATTCAAAATTGCAGAAGCAGTAACACCTTGCATGATAATGTCAGATCATCGCTACAGACTCTGTCAGCAGTACAAAGTAGAATTAAAGACATTGCTTTAGCCTCTGTTATCAAGGTGATAAATTACAAGGCAACATAGCTTGATTTACCACCCCTAGCCTTTATCCTCAAATCTTTTAGGATGAAGGTACAGTAATTGTACTATATTGTCCAGAAAACAAATACCAAATGCTTACTTTTTTTTTCTACAACCAAAAGTCACGGACAGATTATTGATGGTGTCGGAACTGGAAAATAATTTCCAAGTGGAAAACAATTTGTAAACAGTAGAAAGTAAAACTTTAAATATAATTTCACCAAAATGGGAAAGGATGTATGTCCCAAAGTTTTGTATGAAGGATAGGAACACAAATACTGTTCATTCTTGCTTCTAATCTTAAAATAATAAAAATAATAGGCAGTGGTTTACTATTCTGTCTGATACATACCAGTTTGTGGCTGTTTCAAGGAGATTGTAAGTGTATTTAGAGAAGATGAGGGCATATTAAAATATCTTTCTGCTTTGCTGTAAACAATGATGTTACAGGCACTTCAGCAGAACTAAATGAACAATGATAGAAATATTTTTCAAATATTAAATTTGGTTTCAAAGTCAAGTTTCAAAAGGCTGTTAGGTTCTTTTTCATGAACTTGTGCAGCACACTTGCTTCAGCAATGAGGAACAGTCAGTTTGGAATAAATCAATATTTGAGATACCATTCTTGAAAACTGCATACTCTTTACTAGTTACAAAAGTCTTGAAGTCTGTGAACTAAAATAACACCTGAAAAAAATTGACAAATATTCCGATGTGTCTTTCAAAAAGTGCCACAACCCTATATAATCTACCAATCTGTAAAATTACCAGTTAAATTGAATAAATAATGGCCATAAATAAAAACCATTTAGAGGTCAGCTCTGAAGAAGTGAGTGAGGAAAAAAATGTTTTTGCAAATATTTCATGAACAGAAATCAAGAAATAATTAATATAACACATACAGTGTGTATAATCATACAAAACATGAATTATGCATTTGTCTCAAGAGTTTTCCAATACCCTGATGTGAATTCTAAATATACAGTGAGACTAATAAGCATCAAAGGCTGTACATATGTAGAATTTTTTTGTGAAATGCTGCTGCTATATTTTGAGGCAAATATATTTTTTCTGTGAATTGTCTCTGATATACCTCAGCATCACTGAAATATATAATAATTTGTATGAGAACACAAAATACAAAAGATCAAAGTGTGGAAGGAAATTTATTAAAATGAGCAGCTGTGATATCTTGCCAAGAAGCACTAGGAGCTGCCCTGCTCATACCAGGGCAATTTTTTTTTTTTTTTTTTCTAATTGAATATGCCAATACAATTTAAAGAACAAACCAAAATATTAAGAAAACCAATGTCTTAGAGACTCTGGTGTGCCTAGTCTACCTGTTTGCCTGAGAAGTTATCCATATAAGATAATAGAGACAAGGGTAAGGAAAAATTTCATTGAAATATTATGTATGGAACTGTTACATTCAGAAATAATAAGTCATTTTAACATAATTATATTGCCACTGACATATTTGTTTGGCTCATGTTTGGTACACACTATTATCTATTTAAATGGGTTACAACTAGCAGTAAATCATCAAATAGCACACTATACCTGGTGAATAATGGATTCTTAATGATTCAGCTATTGAAAACATGTAAGGTAGTTTTAACGTGCATATCTAATGTGTATTATGCAAGAAGTTTTTGGTCCCTTCTTTGTATGGCTGAAGTTCTAATACTATAAGTAATTTTAAGTGCAACTTTCACGGATAATTTTAGAAATGCTCTGCCACTCACACCACCTTCCATTTAGTCTTATTTTGTTTGTATCTGTGGGAGGTAAACATCTACTGGGGTAGTATATCCCCAAGGACTGTATTGCCTGTTGAAATGGTTTCTTTTCATTGTATCTTAGACTTAATATTATTAAGAATTTAGAATTTTGGTAATATATAAACAAGCAAACATGTGACTTACAAAAAAAAAAGAAAAGAAAAAAAGAAACCACCCCCCCCCAAAAAACAAAAAACACAACAAAAAAAAAAAACCAAAAAAAGAGACTTACAGAGTCAGCACATTAGTTATCAAGAATAAAGAGTATTAGTAGCAATATACTGCGTGATAATCTAATTTCATGACTGTTAACTGTTACATTTACATATCAGTAATAGAAAGCCTAAACCAGCTGAATGAAGCTTTTCCTTTGCAATGCCTTGGGAAAGCATTAGGTTAATCATCCTCATGACATCATGTATGAAGTAATCATGAATTATTGTGCTATCTTGTTTTGTTTATAATAAAACTAAGGTAGAAAGTAAAAAAGACATGCTTTAACTGCCAGCAAAACTATCAGGACTTGAAGGTAGTAATCCTGTCTTCCTGATGGAATAGTTGATTGACTGCATATACACCATCACTGAAGAACAAAAGAAGACAGGTCAGTGACATGGAAAATAGTAAACTCAAACATGAATTTACACTTGAATCACATGTGTCCAGACAGTATTCTGGTAATTTTTCTCACTGCTAAGTAATGGTTTAAATCTTCAGAGACCTAGTGCACATGGGAGTTGCCTTGTCTTCTAGATGAAAGTTAGAATATCATGAGTGTCAAGGATAATAACTGGTAGAGCTATGACTCCCTTTTTTTCCTCCGAATCTCTAGTCAAAGAACAGCTTAGCACATGTTTCTCTAATGTGCAACACCAAACTGTTTGTGAAAGGTCATCCTTCCTGGTTCAGTTACACTTAAAGTATTCCTAGGGAAGACAACCTAAGATTTCAGAGGTACAGTGGCTCCAATAGCTTCCTTACTCTTCTTCTGTTTCCCAGTTTTGTGTATTATAGCACTTTCTCACCATGTTTAGCACCTCCTTGAATTGTATTGTGTACCTTACTACAGATGGAATTTTCAAGCAAGTTTTGTCTACTGACTTTGTATATAGAAACAAAGTCTATTGTTTGTTACATTGAAAAAAAAAGTTTAAAATTAGAGAAAATACTCCAAAGAATTACATTTAGAAGCTCAAAGTGTAGCTATCTCAGAAAAAAAAAAAAAGTGCTATACATTTTTAATATCTGCTTATTTTAAAGGCAATTTCTTAATTCTTAAAAGCCCAACTTCTAATTTGGAAGTTTTCAGGATTAACAGTCCATCATACCAATATTATGATTAAACCTCCTTGGTAGGTCATCTCATCTGTGGCAGATACTTGTGTGTCCTACAATATGATTTAAGTTCTTGTACTTAGTTTCATTTTAATATCTTTTTTTTTTCTTTCTTATTTTACACATGCTTCCCATCCAGACACACAGGAATGCTCATCTGTTTCTGTTGGAATAAACAGAAAAACTAAAATGTTTGCATTTAAGTGGCTGATTATTTTTCCCTCCACAACACCTGTTCAAATGTAGAAAATAACTTTTATACAACGATCTTTAATTTGGTTTTGGTTTTGTTTTATTTTGGTTTGGGGTTTTTGTGGGGGTTTTTGTTTGTTTTGGTTTGGGTTTTTTATGGCATGGATTTCAAAAGCTGAAAAACTAAGATCAAAACAAATGAAAAAACCCTTATATTACAACAGTTAAACATACTGTTATTCAGTTATTCTGTTCATCAAATCTCTCATTACTAATCCAGGTAAATAACTACAGTATATCTGACATTATGTTTCTCTTCCTTACTTCCTGAAAATTTGCTTTATTTTTATGCTTCATCCTGCTTTCTCCCCCCCCCCCCCCCCTCCCCCTTCTTTTTTCCTTTTTTTTTTCTTTCTTTGTTTCTTTTTTTTTTTTTTTTTTTTTTTTTTCTT
>JANHGN010007442.1:0-57853 GCA_024605025.1 Megaceryle maxima | reverse complement strand
TAGGGGCTGTCCCAAGGTGACCCCGCCTGCCCCCCCGGGCCCCGGGCCAAACCTGGCCCTCCCCCTGGGCCCTGGGCTGGGCCCGACTCCCCCCCCCAGGGCCCCTACATGAAACCCTCTAAGGCACTTTCCTCCTCCAGGGCACTGTAGTATGAGAATCTGTTGGTTAATGCTTCTCCCTTTCCACTCTCATTTTACACTCAGGACAGCAGAATATTTTCCATTTCAGTATCTTTCTAATCTGTTAAGGCTAATGCATTGGTCACATCACGTTAAGACACAGGAGAAAAGCACTTCAGGGTTAAAATTAGTTAAATGGAAGTGTAACTTTTTGTCACTTGTGCTCTCTTCTGTGCACTGATTAATCTAATTAGTTCAGCAGTAAGAATCACTTTCTCCTCATGCTGTGCTTTGATATGTTATGACTGACACAACATGATTCTAGATGTGATATCAAATAGGACTGGCCTATACATAAACCTGGGATCCTTCTGGGTGTGCAACAATCACGTTTAAGACCTTCCAGTCAAAATACTACCCCGGTGCCCTGCTTCCATTCCCACCATCACCTCTTACACCAACTCTTTCATTTTTCCTGAAGCAGGGCTGAGTAAAGTGTGTGAGGAACTGCTTCTCATTTTTGGAAAAGCCTTTTTGTGTGTATATAAATGTCACACAACTGGGTACTGAAATACAGGTACAATTACCTCCTGTTGCTGTTTGTGTCAGTCAGTGACAATCCACCTCTCTCTATGCCCAGCACCTAGTTTATGGGGAAGCTGATGCTGTTCCAAGGCGCTGTAGAATGATGAGAGTTTTTCAGAGCCAAAAATATTTGGCTGGCTTTAGCCTACGTAGCTGCATCCTCTCTGTGCACATTGTGTGTCACTGCATCTGAAACAAATCACTGCCAGTAAAAGTTGGGGGTGTGTGGTTGGTTCTGGTGTTCAGGTTACATCTGTTTCCAGAGTTCTTGCTGCTGCTGAGTCTGTGTTCTTTGCCTCACACCAACTGCTTCTCTTCTCCACACCTACCCCGTTTCCCCACTTATCCAGCTCCTATCCAACAACACTTGCACAAATGACTCTCTTCTATTTAATAGGACTATTTATGCTGCTTAATATTTAATAAGACTTTGTGCTGCTCTCTCCATCTGTGTGAGCCTAGAGACTTCTGAGTCTTACACTACAAGTGAAGCATCAATGAGCAGTTTTACTAGGGAGGGGAGAGCTTGGTGAGGGCTGGGACACCGAGCAGGGCTAGAACTAAAGAAGGGCTGATCTGATATTTGGGTGATGCTTTTTGTTAGGCTGTCACAGTTGCTGAGTGCTAAATAAAAATAATCCTGACATATTTAGTTATCCTTAGCCTGACAACGGTCACTTGTTATATGAAGCCAGAAATAATAATAAAATCTGCCATCAATTGACATCAGAAAAATCTTGTATAAAACTTTTTGGGCTGCTCTGCACTCTTCAGATTAATTGAGGCGATCTATCTGTAGGTGTCTGTCAAGCACCAGCACTTGCTCCTACTTTTACCTTGCATTTCATGTTCTACTCACCCCACAGGCAGGCAGATGGATATAAGAGGAATATAAGCCAAAACTAAGAAGCATTTCCTCTTTTCTTTCAAAGGGATGGGTGCTCAGAGATTTTTCAGTAATACAGTTGTACTTAATCAGATAGAGTCTGTCCTGTGTAACTAAGGCAGCCCAGAGCATGTTGCTGGCATAAGCAGCTACTCTAGTGAGGTCTCACTCCAGTTGTTATTTTGCATTCCACACAGAGCTGTGCTTTATGCTGTTTTGACTTTTTATTGTCAGTTGTCCTAAAATGCCAATAATGCAGCACTGTTCTGGTACAGCTTTGTGTATTGTAATTCCACATCATTTAGAAATGGTGACCACCACATCATTTGGAACAAGACTGTCACCCTGTCTATGCCACGTATAAAATTTTATCTTTAAAAGTGAATGAGTTCAGCACAGACCTAATTGGCTCTTTAGTGAATCTGCTTTGTGCAGTAGCCTGTACTACCCATATTGATGTTAACATATTATATAATCAGCTTATGAAAACGCAGCAGTCTGAAAGCCAGTTTGTGTCCCTGTGCTCATTCACTGCCCTAAGGAGAGTGCCAAAAATCAGCAGAATGTCGCTAGAAAGCAGGCACTTCTTAGGGGGGGGAAGTTGGGGTGTAGCAGAGCAACGATCTTAATTCAACTTTGCCTGCAAACTGGACACTGTACAAGCACTTCTTTACTGATATATATATATATATACAGTAGAGACTCCACAAAATGAGCTAGATGTTCCCTCTTGCTGTTCAAAGTGGGTGGGTGAGGTAATGGAATGTACTATTTTGGTAGTTTGGAACATGCCCCAGGAGCTGATTAAATGATCTCTCTTACACTGTATGCAGATTGTGCATTTCCACACGACCACCAGAAGCATGAGCGCTGTGAACGCAAGCCTGCAGTACCTGCTCTGTCCCTCTGTGGCAGAAGACATCCTTTTCTACTTGTTTAAACACTAAATATGCTTTAATAACCAATCACAGCTTATCGACAGAAATAGTCCTCTATAAAACTTGATAGTGGATGAAGTAGAATTTGCTACTTTGAACATAGTGGCATTTTAGGATCAGTTAGTAAGAGACTTGGAAATCTAAGACCAGAATTTGAGGTTTTGCGTTTTCCTTTCCTAATCATGACTCTTCTTGCCAGCTCTAGTGCTTGAACATGTGACCCTGAACAGCACCTTCACCTGCATTTTCCAAGGAGAGGTTTGCTGTCTTCCTTCAACTGTGGAAACAGGAAGAAGAAATAAACTGTTGTGTTTGGTGTTCCTCAAACCCTTGGAAGGCAGGACCCTAACAGAGACTTCATTGCCTCATTTATGGCTTAGGTGAGCTGTGTGGTAGGTACCATTTGCTGTCTATCTGTTTCCCCATGGTACAAGGTACTCTGCTTTAGTCATTCTGCACTATGGTTACAAGGTTGTTCTGATGTATTTAGATTGATGAACTACACAGTAAAGATAATCTTGTCTAAAGGAAACACAATAAAATATCCTCCAAGATTAAATACAGGACATGTGAAATCCAATTAGAGCACACCTCCTGCCACTTCCAGTCATTATGGGTAAGAAACCCACAGTTAAGTCCTGTGTATTACTTAATAACTGTAGGTGGGAGTAGGCCACAGCTGATGAATTTGTTCTGATTCTTGGTTAGGGATAGTTGAGGGAACTAAAGCAGAAACAGATGAAGGCAAGCTTCCCCAGTCAGAAAAGAAGTAGGAGACCTGTGTGTGTTCCAGGTTGGTAGAATGCAGGTGTTTCTGGGCATCGCAGCCCTTTGTCTCAGAAACAGAGATGAACAGCATGTTGTAGGTTTGACACTTTTATTAACAAAGAACCCATAGGGCTCATTCATTAGTACAAAATACAATCATGTTCCTGTGTGTTAAACAGCATGGTTGTTTTTTTTTTTTATTTTGTCTCTTTTAAACTGTTTCACAGTTATCAAAACAAAGCCCCTGCATATTGAACTTATTATTGTGCAAACAGTGATTATTTTAAGGATCAATTTCTGCACTAAGCCAAGTGTTAGAGCAGAATTTAATCTTGTTTTAACCCCTCCTTTGAAGGGCTATGTGTGCTTCCTAAGAAACACATTCTAGTCGTCTTTTTTGCAGCAAACAATCTAAGGCCACAGTTTATCTGCAAATAATAATAGGAAAAAAAACAAACAAACAACAAACTCAAGGATTTTAGGGAAAAAAAAAGCACATATTTACCCTTCATGCTTTTGTTTGCTTGATCATGTTTATACCAGGCAGTACACATCACCTATATCAGGTATTACAGTCCAAAAAAAGCACCTAATGTTCTTTAAGCTACTATTTTGAATTATTAACATGCAGGTTAATACAATGCCACATTACTTTTCAAGTAACTATAATGGGTTTTGTTTAAGGAAAATATGGTTGTTCTCCTTCCAGGTGATGTAAATGAAAATCCTGCATTGATTGTATATGGGCAACACCATCACTTAAATAAAAAGGCATGACAGCTACATCTTGAGACTTCAGGTAATTGGTGTTTTTTTAGAATATCCTTCTCAAAACATGCACTCAAATTTTGGTTAAAGCTGCATTTGCTATAGAAGATAAAGTTTCAAATGAAAAAAATAACTGCAGTTTGGAAATGTGAATCTCAATCAGCATGTCTTTTACACCAATGTCAAAGTGACTTGAGGTGAAGTGCTCAAAATTAGACAATGTAAGGAAGTCATACTAAAAGGAGACTAAAAATATATATCCGTGTATGCCTGTAGAAAAATCCCTGCTTCTTAGGTGAAGATGAATTTCATTAAAAAAAAAAGCATTTAATCTTTTAAACTGCAGTTATTGATGAAATGAAGGAAACTGTTACTATTCTTGTAGTTATCAGAAAGTACAATGTTTTACCACATGAAGCACCAGGTTTTAAACCCAAACCCTTCTGTAAGACATGGAGTAGTTCTTTTAGTTCAAAATCCCCTGTAGTTTAGAGATTCAACTGTAAACGTGCATGTTCAGAATGCTGTGTTCTGCTCCTTTAAGTGATCTGTTGATGGTGGCTTACTTATTCCCATTGATGCTTGGCAGTAAGCAAACATTCTACTTTAAATGAAGGCAGCAGAAGGGCCAAGTAAAATGCTGTGCCTCCACTCTTAGCAGCAACAAACTCTCACTGTTCTAATGACCTGAGGAAGAAAACATTAAAATATTGCACCAAAACAAAATTAAACAGAAAAGAAACCAAAACAAAACACAAAACCAAACCAAACAAGGAAACATACGAACAGAAAACAGTAAGGATAGCAAATGACCAGTGCAGCCCCTGACAATAGATCTCTAGACAAAAATGCAGGAGTAATGAAAAGCTTTGTGCCATTACTAGAGGATTTTGTTCCCCTGATGTCTGCTTTCCCTTCAGTTATAAGCTATGTCTATTCTGGTTATATTTACACCTCTCCCTACGCCTTCTATCTCATTCACTAACCACAGAAACCATTTAGGGTCCCTTTTTAGAACCTTAAAGTATACTGGAGCTTTAACAGGACTTTTTTTGGTCTCAAATCTGACCGTAAGTAAATATCCAAAACAGAGGTAGGCTTATAAAGGCTTCTGAATAAATAAGTATTGTCCATTTTGCTAAGTATACCTGCTGTTGGCAAAAGGATTCTCCCTTGCCATGCTTCCCCTCGTCATGCTATCCATAGGCTTAAGATGCAAAGAAAGAACTCACAGTAGAAGAGGCTAGAATAATTCCCTTAAGAAATCCCTTGAAAGAAAGCATAGTGCATAAGCTCTTATCAAAGTTCCATTTTCTTTTACATACTTGTGTCTTTCATTCAGTAAACAGTTGCCTTCGTAATATTGCGTAATAGCTATTCTGTCATCCATGATGTCTTTAGGATCATTATGAATGATGAAATAGTACCACTTGGCAGTCGGTAGAAGGGTAGGTTCTCACGAAAGACAAAGTTAAACTAAAGTGAAGGCTTCACTCCACGTTTTAGTAGTGTTCCTTTTTTTGGATGCAGACAGTGCAAAACTGAAGCCCCTTGAACACTGGAATCTTTTGGAAATGTTTTCTTACCCCACATTCTGTTCTACTACGCAAGTTCTACTACCAAAGTTCTCAACATAAACATGATTACGTAAATTCTTCCAGAGTGTTCCAAACAAAATATAGGGTTTCTTTTTTTTTTTTTTTCTCTTCAGAAGATCCTTACATCTCCTCCTCATACTTTATGTAGTATATCCACTTTTTAGAAAGCATTCAGTGTTTTCAGGTACTTCCAAGTACCCCCAGCATTGCTGCTCCCACAACATCCTCTGTGCAGACTAATCCAGCAGATTCTCTTCCATCACCAAACATGCTCATACCTCCCTCTCATTGTCCTTTGCCTTTCTTGTACACAAACTTAAGTTTGAAAAAGAAAACTGTTTCCTTCTTAGCTGCACTATCAGCTTAAGCAGCAGAAAGATTAAGACATTCATCACAATGATGCTCATTACAAATCCTCTTCAGAGCATGAATGAAACAGGCTGTGTTTCTTCTACATCAGTTGGATGTGGGTCGATCTATAGAGAGAGAAGAAAGGCAATAATTACTGCCTATAATTCTTGCATTTCTGTATGTATTGGTTTCTTTTGCCATTTGACAATAAAAACACCACCTGCTGTTTATTATTTTTACCTCTGAATAAAGAGGTGGAGGCTGAAACCGGAACTCTTGTATGTAAGCAAAGACAGGACAACACAATTGTTCCTCACAGTCAATTGGTGGTGGATAAGCAGGAACATGTCTGGAGAACTCTTCCTCAGACACTACATCAGCATAATTTGGTGGTGCTGAAACACAAGAGATGCTACTGTCAAATTTCAAACTATTCACTCCCAGCAAGACAACAATGTATTACAGTATCCAAGGCCATGAAGACTTTGTTAAACTTTGTACTACTGCCAAATTGTATGAAGTGCACTATACTCATAACTACTGTAACTAGAGTGGTGGTTTCAGTAAGCTGAGGTCATTCAGCAGGAACACTACAGATGCTTTTAGGGCTACTCCAGCAACAAACTTGTGTTGTATCACAACACATTCAGTAATAAGATTAAGGCATCTACCGAACTCTGACTATTAGAAGTTATGTTATTTCAAGATTCACCTGACAGCAGTTAGATAGGGTTGAAGAGAGACTTAAAGGCTGGAGTTAGGGTGTGCTCACTGATCCTTTTGGATCTCAATTTAAGATTTAGATGCCTCCCTTCTCATGAGTCATACTTTAATGGCCTACATCCCTAGCAGTGCCCTTAAACTGGCACTACTCTATTTCTGCTGTAGATAGTACTGTGCTGCATTAAAAAACAGTTCAATATGTATTACCTTCAGGGTGTTCTGGCATGGTCAATGCCAGCCAGCTCATATCCATACTAAACTGGCTGGTAATGCTGGAGTTTCTGCTTGAAAATCCAATACATGGAATAGTGCCAATCACCAGAGGCATTTCAATCATCAATTTCTTAGCACCAGGAATATGGATATACACCTGTGTGACAACCCCCAGATAAAAGAAAGAAAACATCATGAGACCCCCTTGAATTGCTATTCCTAGAAGCTGCCCTACTCCTTAAACTGCAGATTGTTTTAACAAATAGAAGTTCTCTCATCTCAGATATGTTTAGCAGCTCTGGCAGCTTTCCTTATTTTCCAGCAACTTCTCTCTTTCTGTATCTTGTCTCTAGATGACATTAAATAAATACAAAATAAAGTAACTATGCACTTGACTTTCAGTCCTATCTTCCTATTTCTGAAAAGAATCAACAGAGGAACCCATTCAGCTTGAACTACTCCCTAGTAACCTCTCTAAGTCTAAAACTAAGCTGCTTCTTCCTCAGAAACATTTCTCTATCTTCCCCATTATTCCCATCTTGCCACTCCACAATCCCTTCATGACCTTCAGTCTCTCACCTATTATGGCATAAGATATTTATAGTTACTGTTATTCCCAAATTCAGAGTCTAATAGCTGCTCAGTAGAGAAAATGCTTCTGTTGCCAACAAAATGTAGCATTCAAGAATTCAATATGTACATCTGTAATAAAATCCATACTTACAGCTAATGAATATTCTACTCTAATAATACAGCAGTCAAGTATAGAGGGGGATACAGGTGGGATTTTCAGAGTTTTCCCATTCCAGGTATCTGTACTCCCAGAGGCAATGTGGTTTCCTCGAACATTGGCAACCATCTGACGGAAAGTTTTTGTCTTCCCACTGGCCAGGTAAGTTTGTGTTTGGAAAATGGCAGCTTTTGGAACAATCAAACGAGAAGAGCAGTTCTCAATTTCTGCATAGATTGGTATGGCTTCCCCTTAAAGAGAGAAGAAGTTCAATGAATAATTTGTATTTACCAGCTTTCCTCTGGGAGTATCAAAGCATGCTATGCAGCACGTACATCATCTGCAATGTTGTGAGAACAATACTCGTTAGTTTCCTCAAGCTAGGTTGGTTTTGTTTTCTTGTTTTGCCTTTTTTTTTTTTTTTTTCCAGAGTGGTATCCAGGCAGAATTATAGCCACCTACTGCATTTTACATACAAACAATGATTCATTTGGAAACATTAAGCACAATATGAACAAGCTATAAAAGCTTTATTTGCAAATTATGCGCCAATCTTCCTTTTATATAGTACTAACTGAATTTCAGAGTGTTTTATTTCCTCAATGTATCTAATGTTATCAAGATGATAAAGAAGCTGCTAAAGCTCATTCTTACAGAAATGTAAACCTGTACAAACAGGACATAAAAAGAACCAAACAGATTACATCGCCAATTAAGTATTTTATCCTAAAATAAAAGCATTTTGTTTTTCTTTACACTCAAATGCACACGGCTTTTCCGTAAGATTACTGACTAACAGGACTTCCTTTCAAATTATCTTCCCATGGCAGGAGTGAGGAGAAAGGTGAGATGATTCTTGTTAAAGCAAGTTCACATAGATCTCAATTTACTACCTACTAAACAGAATTAGTCTTGCAACTAGAAACTGCTGGATTCACAGAGATAAAAGAAAAGCCTTATCAGAGTTGAAGGTAACTACTCTTACCATTACAGTATCCCTTCCTCTCAATTTTGGCACTTAGAGACACTGGCCCAGAGGTGAAAAACCAACAGCCAACCATCTTCTCTTGACTTCTTAGAACAGGCGTCTATAAAACAAGAGTATTTTTCATTTCATGGCAGGCACAAAGCTACTAGTCACTTGCAGTTTAATGTTATGCATATAAGTCATTGCCATCTAGCTCCAAAATCCACTCAATTTTAATCACTCTACTCAGTGACTGGAGTTTTGCCACCATGTAAAATGTAACCAAGGTTTGGCTGTTTCAAAATCCCAATCTGCATTTAGACCAAATCAGCTCAGTAACACAGAGACCAACATGCATTTGAATGTAATCCATCTTCAGAAAGATGGATTTAGCAAATTTTATAAGTGTGACTTGGTCTAATGGAGTGCTGTGGTATTTATGCCCCTGTTCCTCAGCACCAAAGAATGCAGAATTAATTTCAGCTGCAAGCAGCTAACAGTTAAGCAGGTAAACTGCTTTTACCTTTGTATCCTTCGTAAGAAAGGATAAATGTATACACATAGCACTCATGTGATGCACCTTCCTAACTTGCAAGGCACACAACACCCAAGAAATTTTGTCTCCTGACAAAAACCATTTTCATTATTCATGGAGGACTGTCACATTAGATGACACACTGGATGTGAAGTTTTCATTAGAATAAACTTACAGGTGTGAATGTCAAGGGTTCAAGCCACCATTCACACTACTTAAAATGATTTACTGGGCACTAGTGCCTGGGAAATAAAAGTCTAAAATTCATGGTGTTTTGCACTGTTTGGTGGTAGCCTTGGAATCCATTAAGACAGGTACTGCCTACACCGTGCGTACCACTGTGCAGTAAGTAACCTGTGATATCCTCCACCCTTGCAGTCTCTGGAATATAGCATCTTCACATTCCTAACATACACTGTGGAACATAAAGATTGTATTCTGCTTACAGATGTCACAGCCAAAATACTTTTCTAAGATCTCTCTAGAAAGATTAAAATGTAAGCATATAAAGAGGAAAAAACCGACTGCTCAAAACATCTCTTAGCTATGTTCACATCATGATGAAATGTTAAAATTATCCCAGCATTTTAAATAAAATAGAAATTACTCATTCATATTTAAATGAATAACCATTTAGATCCAGTTGCTATCATGAAAGTGCAAGGTATAATTTTACATTATTTTCATAATATGGGTTGAGATAAAAGAATCCAGCTCATTAGCTTCCATCTTGCCTATTTTCTCATTACTTAATGCCTGATCTTTCTTATTACTCTACAGTATTTCTAGCGCTTATTAGAAACTCAATGCTTTAATGTGGCCAAATCTGTCATAAGGAAATAACTGAAAAGATCTCTGAAGCAGCTGCGTGCACACACTTAATGTTAGAAAACGACATGCAGAATGGAAGGATACGTAACATAATGGCCAGAGCATAAATGACAGGCTGGGCATGATTAATACTCTTCTGTAATTACTGTTCCTCAACCTACTATTATTGTAGAGTTTAGGAGACTGCAGCCCTGTGAATGTAGTTGCTCTGGTAGGAGTAACTACTTTACGCTTGTGCATTATTATTATTAAGCCTTATTTATGCATGTGAAGCCTGCATAACTTTTTGGCAAGAGCCTCTCTGCCAGCAGGGATGTAATCAATGGTATTAAAAAAAAAAGCCACTCCGTTTGCTATTCACACAACCTAAGATCATCTATTTATAGAGAAAAGCTTAGGGAGCTTATATGCTTTCAGAAGTCAGAAAATGACACTCCAGAATAACGTGGAAATGGTTATGGCTGGTTGTGAATGATTCTTGGAAATTGTTTTTTTGCAGCTGGCTTTCGGGGGGGGGAGGAGGAGCAGAGGACCCTCTTACCAATAAAGCTGGTGAGCTGACGTCGATATGGCTAATGACCTGAAGCTCTGTCTGTACGCTTTGCTCGGGTGCCGCAGGCCTCTCCAGAATTGCTTTCACATAGTACTGAATACTGCCATACTTCCCAGTAAAAGAGGTCACCAGAGGTCTGAAACAAGCAGACATAAAAAAAGCAGTAGCCCAAGTTTATAATTCAGTTCCAAACAGGATCAATTCCTGTGTACATAAGTGTTTACCAAGTTACAGCTTGTACTTTTAGGGCCTATGGAAAACTGAAGCCAACATGGCAAGTCTCTGTGGTGGTGGACTGAGACAAACAAGTAAAGCTGATCTATCAGTTTGATGGTAAAAAAACATAACTCAAATTACATTAAGATAATGTTCCACAACGAGCAGTGTCCGGCACAATCCCTTCAGCTTGGATTATTTAACTTACTCTTGAGGGAGTTGAAAGCTGAACGGAAATTCATGTCTTCCATCTAGAAGAATTAAGCTTTCCTCACCTGTAGGATAAAAATGAGTAGTATGTTTTAGTTACTCCATAAATAGAAGAACAAAGCAGATGCTTTTATAAGTTATTTATGTATAAAAACACCCAGATACAAGGGATGAGGACAAGTTTTTATTGATCCCAGTGGGTTCTGGATTGGAGCCCATGCTTTATTTATGCTGTGATTTCAGTGGAGGAAAAAAAAAAAAAAAAAAAAAAAATCAAGGAAACATGGAGACCTTGAGTTTCAGTTCAGGACTCTGGCCAATTTCTAATCCAAAATGGCTTCTGGAAAGCATAAAATAAGTTCCTTTTCAGCAGGACAGCAACCCATCTACTTTATCAATTAACAAACTAACTTTTGTGCTAAAAAGCTGCAATTTAAAGTCAGTGTTATGAAACACCATTAACATATTCATAGAGGGCCTACTGTTACACAATGTTTAAAAACCTACATTTACTTTTCAACAGATAAACTTGAGATGCGTTTCACCCTTTCAGAACAAAATGTTTTTTCCCTTTAACTTCTCAACGCTGACACAGTGCTGCAGTGTCCAACTGTCAAAGCTGTCAGCCAGAGACCAGAGCAAGGAAGAGCTTCCTCTGCTTTCTTAAGCCACTGCAAAGGAGGCCAACAGCTTCGAGTGTCTTCTACGGGCAGCTTCCCAGATGCTGCTTACGGGGCACAATGAACACGCAGGTGCCCGATGTAATTCACAGAGGAGACGACCTCTGCAGGAAATCAACGCAGAGCATAGGAAACTGAGAGCTGCGGACTTTCTTCTGGCCTCGTTCCGCATTTTTCAGCCGTTTTATACAACGACTCGAGCGGCCACCGCAGAAAGAAGCCTCCCCTGGGCAGACCCGTGAATGCTGCAGCTACACCAGCCGGAGGTTCCCACTGAGGGAACGATGTCCCCGTTGTTCAGTCACCTACCCAGGCCTCACGCAGTCTCTCAGCATCCAGATCCGATGCCGATTTCTCCTCGGAAAGGATTTCAACCCTCAGCCTTCCTCTCTCCCTCTCTGGGAAGCGCAGGCGTGGGCGCCTTCCTGCGGCGGGGTGCCCTGCGGCACCTCCGACACACCCGCGGAGCGGGAGGGGGGGCTCGGCCCCGGAGCCCTACTCTGCCGCCTTCCCGGGCGAAGGAGGCGCCAGGCCCCCCCCGGTCCCACCCCCGCTGTCGCTGTGGCCGGGCGGTTCCGCCGGCCCTCGTATGGCGGCCGCGCATAGAACCTCCGTATAGGGCCTGACCCGCGCACCCCTCTCGGCCACGACCGCCCCCGTACCCCCCCTCCGGCCGCCCCTCACCTTCGGGCGGGTCCCGCAGGAGGCTCTGCTGGATGTCCAGGTACCGCACCTCCGCCTCCCGCCGCGGCCCCGGCCCCGGCGCCCTCACCGCCACCCCCCAGGTTCCCGCCCCGGGGACGGCGCCCGAGCTCTCGCTCCAAGCGACGCGGGCCCGGCCGGCGGCCTCCAGGCGTAGCCCGCGGAGCGGCAGCGGGCCCGCCAGCTCCAGCAGCACCTGGCCGGACACCGTGTCCCCGCTGCAGTAGCCGCTGCCGCGCCGGGCCTCGTCCTCCAGTACCAGGGCCAGCGTCTTCACCGTCCCGCCGGCCCCGGGGCCCAGGCCCGGCCCGGCCGCCGCCATCGCTCCCCGGCTCCGGGGGAAGCCTGTGGCCGCCGTCGACGGTTGCTTTAAAACCCGCCCGTCTGCGCCAGAGCCCGCAGCGGAAAGTCCCGCCCCAACCTGCTTCTCATTGGCCGCCACCCAGCTCCTCGTCCTCCCATTCGCCGCGGGCTGCCCCTGGGCCCCCACCTCATTGGTTCCTCGGCGGGCGCACACTGGGAGTGCGTCACGCTGCGTGATCACGGCTGCGGAGCCAATCGGGTGCGGGTAGCCGCGCGTGGACAGCACCCCGATTGGCAGGCCGGCTGCAGCTCCCTGCTGAGAGGGCCAATGGCGCGGCGCAGCTACCACGTGCACAGCCTGTGGATAAACAGGCAGGGAAGGAGCGGGGCCAGGGCCGCGGGGGCGGGGCCATGCGGCGGGACGCTTTGAGGGGGCCGGGCCTGGAGGCGGGAGCTGGGGTCTCTTCACCCCGTGCGGAGGGCGCAGGCAGCCGGGCCCTTGGCGGTTCTTGGTCTTCCTAGTCCCACCACCGGGTTGCAGGCACTGCTTTGGCCGCTCAGCGGGGTGGTGGGCGCTGGGCTGCGGGGAGGCCTTGAGCTCTTGGTGGGTCTCGGTTCCCATCGTGGCGACTGAGGGAAGGAGGGAGCTCTGGCCCAGGCGCTGTGTGGTATTCGTGCTAAGTCTCTCCCCGCTGGCAAGCGGACGGGCTGAGAATGTCCAACAGGGCAAAATGATGCGGTGCTGCCATTCCCACCCTGCTGTGCGTGGGGGTCGCTTCAGGAGCTCCACTGCCTGTGTGAGCCCCTGTCCCATGGGTGAGCAGGCGCTGAAGGGATTTAGTCTGTAAATGAGCCTGGAAACCTCACCATCCACACGGATACTGTATTTTTCTACACTTTATAAGCTAAGAAGTGCCCTGGTTTATGAGCTTGTTTCTACAAGCCCCCACCTTGCAATTGGGTGGCTAAATGGCTACCTAGAGCTGTGCACCTCATGGTGCAGCAAAACCTTTCCATACGTGTAATTTATGTAATGCTTGAAAAATTTATGCACTAGAATGCATGCAGAGTTTGCTGTTACTTCCAATTATTATAAGCATGAAAAAGACAACCAACGCAGCATCTATAGGAACAGCTGTCAAGTATGTCTCCATTGATGGGTGAGTATGGCTGGATCCATCAGCCCAGCTGAGGTGAGGCTGCTACAGCTCTGGCCCCAGGTCCAGCCAATAGCCATCCCAACTCATGTTACAAACCAAAATGCTTTGCATATACTGGAGAGATACTCAAATTAATTTCATTCTAGGAAGTGTCATATTTTATGATTGCCTGAGCTGTCAGTGGCACATCTTCCTGAAGGTGTGTACGGTGAATGATCTGCCAGCATTTCCATTGGTAACGAAGGAGTCACTTCCCAGTCCGAGTCACCTGCCCTGCTTGAAGCTTCTGACAGCTGCATCTTCCTGCATTCCTCCATTCCTCTCAAGCGCTAAAAAGCACCAGCCTGGTGCTTCCCAGCTGACTCAGTTAATTACTGAAATTAACAGAAAATGTCTTCCAGACTCAGAGCCTTGGCTTTTAAATAACTGACAAGGTAATGTTAGGCTTCTTCAGAGTCCCTGGCATACCTTTGTGATATCCTGTCCCATAAAATGTAGACTCCTATTTAAAGTTACTTCTGGGATGAAGAATTTGTCCGTGCTGAGAATGAGGTAGGCCTTTGGAACACCTTTTGTTGGCTACAAGTTCTTGTACAGCTCTGTGATAATGTGGGGAAAGTAGGGTGGTTACAGGTGGGGTGAATTCATAGGTTTGATTTGGACCCTTGGCCATGGGTTCCCAAGCTCATGATAAAGAATTATGTAACTAAAGACTCTGATGGTTGTTTGAATATTTGAAGTATTTTTGTATATTCCCCTCCCTTTGTGCTTTTTGAACTAGATTTTATAGAAACTGTGAATGTTGCATTATAGTTGGGAATTGTGGTGTATAAAATCATCTTATCTTCATTGTTTTTTAGTTCAATTAAACTAATACAGCTTGAATGTCTAGTTCTGCATAAGTCTTCTCCTTATATCCAGAATTTTGTACATTAGGAAGTATCAGGTTGGCTATGTAGCCAGCCAACAGAGCATCCTTGGATGTGCTAAATTTGGTTAGGTATAATGTGTGTGTGCAAATTCTTGCAACTGACTTTGATACATATAGAGGGGAAAAACCCAAATCCCCCATGAATTAGATTCTGTAGAACAGTAATTAATTCTCTTATGGATATTTTGCGACCATTCAAAAGTTGCCTTCTGTTTATTCTTTGCAAGTGCAAATGAGCTAGGCTGGGAAATGAATAAACATGGACATTGCATATGAAACAAGACATTATAGAGAATTAGTGAGAGTTAAGAGACTTGGCTACCTTGAACAATTAGCCCACAGAGGACACAGTTAATAGGAATAGTCTGCTATAGTCAGTCGATGCTTGTTCCAGATGAGTTTTTTTGCCCTTTAACATATTCCCTTTCCCCAATCCCCCCAGCAAGATTCAAAGACTAGAACTTGTTGAAATTACAATGGAGCAATTGGTTTTCTCATCCATCCATTCTGAGACTACTTTCTTGTGTGTGAGGCATTTTGACTGACTGGAACTGAAGTTGTAGCATGAGTCGTGGAAAGCACCATGTGACTATTTTAGTCTCTGATAAGCCAGAAGGAAGGAACAGAAGAAGGACACTCAGATGGTGTGGGTGTATATGTGTGAATGGGTGTTTGCATGTGGGTCTGTGTGAAAGAGTGAGAGACATTAACATGCTTGATTACATTTTCTTTTCACTTATTTTTACCACTTTATTCAGGGTTATGTAAGAAAGAGATGCCTGAACAAACTCATTAATGCACAAGTTGGACTGTGAGAGTAAAGAATAGAGAAAGAAAGCTCTCATTTGAGAGTACCCACAAAGCTGTGAACAGCTCTAGCAATAATCACAGGCTTATCCTGCAGGTGAAGGATCTAGGAGAACATCTTCCTACAGCAGCTGGTAATGTCCTAGCTCTGCTGGTTAATTTGGAAGTGACTGCTGTGGGCAGATCACTTGAACTTGGATCTGACGGTGTAAGTTTCTACAGGTAACAATTAGTTTTGACTCATTTCAATGCACATGTTGAAAAGAGGCTATCAGGGCTTGAAACTGCCAGAAGAGTTTTGGAAAGTATCGTACAGATTCCAAGTTTCCGCAAGGGGAGGGACACCTGATCTATAACTAACCAATTTTGTGGAAGATACAAAATAAGGAGTGGCCTTAGCAACAGCAGCCTCTGCAAGGAGGTCTTTCTTTTGCAGGGATCCAAGCTGTGACTGGGAAGGAAGTGAAAAACTTCATTAATATTTGTTGTCCTCTTCCTGCTCGAAGGGAATTGAGACAGAGCTTTTAATCATGACTCAGGCACCAGTGCCAGGAGTTTGCCAACTAAGCCTTTCTGATCTTAATCAATAGCCTGACAGTTTAAGGAGTGAAAAGCTATTCCTGCTGCTGGAGGAGGACTTTGAGAAGTGTTTGAGAGCTGCTAATAACTAATTTACAAACTGTGGATTTCTGCTTTGAGATTGTGGTACTACAGCATCCCTTCAAGTGTCTGTCTTATCCAGTACCCAACACAATGGGCAAAAAAACAGTGACTGAGCTGCAGCTGGGTTTGGTGGAAGAGCCACGAGAGAGGCTCTGCTTGAATTAAGGCCTCACAAAGGCAGGGAGCAGTGTGCAAACTCCATGCTGAGCTTCTTTCTTCCTGGTAGGGAGGATTTGCTCGTATATCTCATCCTTTATCTGCAAATAGTCTCAACTATCTCAGCGGGTCTGGCAGATGTTAGGAAGCAGTTGTGTGAGAGCTGTGTTCACCTGTGCAAGCAGATATTACAGCCTTTTAAGTTCCACAAAAGCCCCCAGAATATAGGACCTTTTCCCCACATAATCAGAAATGCTTTTTCTGGGTTTGTTTATGGAGTCAGGACAGGGAGGGACGGGAGATGATTCCTTTCTTTCCTTAGGTTTGTGTCTTGTTTTTTTTTTTTACCAGTGAGTTCCTTTATCAGCGCTGTGCCAAAACACAGCCCTGGAGCAGAGTGTGAATTCTCCCTGGGGCTCCCAGTCAGCTCAAGGAGGTGACGAATGGGTATTGGTGACACTGGCTGTCACGTACAGTCTTTTATTGCTTTTATTCTATTACCAGTAATTGAAAGGTCAGCCAAATTTTTCTTAGACAATTAAGTGACATTTACAGCTCAGAGACTGCAAGGAGCCAGCGATGCTTCTCCAAGTGCTGCTGCAAACACAGCACCCAGCTAATCTGCTACATCACTGCCGCCGTGTGAAACACCAGTGGGTGTATTTTGAAGAATCATTGTATGTGGTACATTGAGAAAAGCAAATACTGAGATACTGGCCCAGGAATCTCCAAGTGGATGCTTTATCTCGGCAGGTGGCTTTTTTTGCGCATCCCATCAGACAAAGCAAAATCTTCTTGAAGGCCAAAGGACCGATCTTAATACAAGGTCATGTCTGGAAAGGGGAATCACAAATGACAGTAGGATGGCTGATGTAGGAAATCTGGAGCAGAATAGCAGCAAAGCAGGTTGCGTTAGGCTCATGTCTGAGAACCAAACTGCCAAGGCTTGTGCACTGAGTGCTTGGTTCATGCAGCTGCCTCCTACCCTATCCTTCCCTTCCAAGGGGTGGGAGAGGTAAGATCAGCTTAGTAATTGATAATAAAATATTATAATAATAATAGTAATAATAATAATTGTACTAAAAAGGAAGAGAACAAAAAGAGAGTGAAATAAAACCCAAGAAAGGCAAGTGATGCATGATGCAGTAGCTCACCACCCACTGCATAATGCTTGGCCAGGCCCCGAGCAGCTGGGCCACCTCCCCTAGCACCACCCACTGGCTGCCCCCTCCCCGTTTATATACTGAGCATGACATTCTATGGCATGGAAAATCCCTTTGGCTAGTTTGGGTCACTTGTCCTGGCCTTGCTCCCTCCCAGCTCCTTGTGCACCTGCTTGCTGGCAGAGCACAGGAAACTGAAAAATCCTTGATTGAGGTTATCTTAAGTGCTACTTAGCAACGACAACAACCATCAGTGTGTTATCAACATTGTTCTCATAGTAAATCCAAAACACAGCACTGAAGAAAATGGTCTCTATCCCAGCTGAAAGCAGGACACTAGCCCAACGCTCTGGGCTTATGTCCCAGCACACGATTGACCATTGTGTTGTTTCATGCACTGGTAAAGAAAATACTTGAGTTACCTGTTGTTTGCTTAAATATTAATGTAGTGAATCGGACTGCAGGGTCTGTTACAGCCATTTCCCTTGGATAAAAGGGGTCTAAATCCAGCACTCAGCTGGTCAGCAGAGAACTGCTTCAGGGTGGCTTTGGCTGTTTACTGCTACAACAGGCTTTGCAAGGAGAAAAGAAGAGAAAAATGGATGTGGTTAGAACATCCCTTCATCCTGCTGTCCCCCGAGGACAGAAAGATTTACTGGGGTTAGTGGTGCCTGCACAATTAAAGTGGCCTTCTGGAAGTGCTCCTCTGGAGGAAGAGCTTCCTACAATTGTAATATGTCCCCCTCTGCATTTCAGTGACTGACTTCAAAGCGAGGTGGTCAGAAACATTCCTATAAATATCTGAGGATACAGATTTTGGTTATAGAATCAACTCTGAAACACCAGCTGCATTATTCATGTGTGGATTGTGGTTTGGTGTTCCAGCTCAAGGCAATGAATAGCCAGAAAGGGAAAGGGGAATTAACAAACTCATTTGGGTTCTCAGATATGTGCTGCTTTAGCTGGTTCCTACCATGGGCTGTAATTTGAGGGTTTTGAGGGCTTTGTAAAGTGCCTTTTTTTTAAATTTAAACTGAAAAAGTTTGAACTTGGGCTGAACCCGAATCTCATACCAGAAACCCTCACACTGAAGGGAAGTGCATGCCTGGATCTGAACTCACCTTCTGGCAGAGCATTCCTGTAAACAGGACTGTGTGTCTTGTGGTGATTCTTCAGCCTTACCAGTTCACACCAAGCAATGGTGTGGGATTGCATCTCTTGCAAAACACAGATGGCATATCCCAAATCTTCATAAAGATAATTCCAAGGGTGCTATTTGCTGGACAGCATCTGGTTGAAGCTGTCACCCTTATGGCTGTACATGGTCCGTCAACACAGCAATAAACAGATGTAGAGGTGCTCCACGTGAAGCGCTTCTTTCACAACACCATTTCTGATGGCTGCTGTTGTTGTCCAGGCTTAGGAAAGATGTTACTTCAGCAGAAAATGGAGATAATGGAATGCTTTATGCCAGAAGGGAATGAAGAGTAAGAGCTACAATGGATGGAAAGTGGAGTCAGCAGCCTGAGCTAACACGAGTGATTGGCAGGGCAGGAAGCAGCCTGGGATCGCGGTCAAGCTCTGCTGGTGGGAACGTGTGCTTTAACTTAGAATAGTTATTTGGCTTTTACTGCTATTTCAGCATGATTTGCAATAGAGACACAGGATGATTCTGCCCTTAAAAAGATGTGTGTGTCATGAGGTGCTTATGCTTGATGTCAGATTGTTGGAAGTTGTTAAGAGATGCTAGTTGTTCAGCTTACATAAATAAGTTCTAAACAGAACATTTCACTTTGAGTTACAGTTGTGTGCTTTAGTTGCTGTTTGCTTAGCTTTACTTAGCATGAGCAGCTGGATATTCTGAAGCCTTTGGCCACCAGCTGAAAACTTTCACCTAGATTTGCTAAACTTGTACAGAACTTGTATCTATTCAAGCAAGACAAAGCTTCCAGAGCCCACACAAACGAGAAGATAAGGAGGGTACAAGCGTCAATAGCAGCTGCAATTAGACAAGATAATGGCCTGCCTGGAGACAGGGAAGGAACTCAACCAGGAGGCAGAAGGATCCTGTCAGAGGATCTCAGGCCAAAATCACTATTTGACCAAAGGGTGTGTGAAAGGCACATGCAGATCACATGAAGGGTGGATGCATAGTCTGTTACAGTATAAATGCCCCAGGATTTCTTTGTTCAGGGTCCCTCTCAAGAGGCACCCAGCTCAAGCTGACCATGCTGCTGTACCCTTCCACAAAATAATTTAATTTTATGAGATTTGATGCCTGAGACTCTGCTTCAGGAACCCTGGTGTTCAGACTGCAGAGCAACTAACACCCTGACCAGGATGCACTTTCTTAATAATGCTGTAAGAGAAGGGACGATGTTAGGGAAGAATGTACAAATGCATTCAGCTACTTGAACTCCTGTGCCTGGAGTAGCAGAAGTTGCTCCATGATGCGGAACCTTTTTCCTCGTAACACTGAGGAGGGTTTGGAGTTTCATAGTAATTGCCCAGAGTCCATCTAGGCAAGCTAACGCAGTATCACAAGCTGCTAAGGTTGCCTTGCATGCTTTTGCTCAAGCTTAAAGGCCAAGCCAGTAGTTAAGTCATCATATAGAATCATAGAATTGTAGAATGGCAGAGGTTGGAAGGGACCTCTGGAGATCATTGAGTCCAACCCCCCTGCCAGAGCAGGATCACTCAGGGAAGGCCACACAGGAACAGATCCAGCTGGGTTTTGAAAGTTTCTAGAGAAGGAGACTCCACAACCTCCCTGGGCAGCCTGTTCCAGGCTCTGGCACCCTCACAGCAAAGAAGTTCCTCCTCATGTTGAGGTGGAGCTTCCTGTGTTCCAGCTTGTGACCATTGCCTCTCATCCTATCCCAGGGCACCACTGAAAAGAGACTGGCCCTTTCTACTCAACACCCACCCTCAGATATTTGTAAACATTAATAAGATCCCCTCTCAGTCTTGTCCAGGTGAAACAGCCTCAGGTATCTCAGCCTTTCCTCATGAGAGAGATGTTCCAGTCCCTTCATCATCCTTGTAGCTCTCTGTTGGACTCTCTAGTATTTCCTTGTCTCTCTTGAACTGGGGAGACCAGAACTGGACACAATACTCCAGATGTGGCCTCACTAGGGCAGAGTAGAGGGGGAGGAGAACCTCCCTCGACCTGCTGGACACACTTTTCTTTACGCACCCCATATATATATGTATATATATAACTACAGTGCCTAGCAAAGCAGGGGAACAAGTGAAAGGGGGGCACCATCACTGCAGGCACCATCACTGGTGAGGTATCCCCAGGTGCTCCCATCAAGAAGTCAGCCCTGGACAGCAGGAGAAGGCAGAAAAGCAAGTGTACCCCAAAACAACCCAGCTCCTTAACAACCTTTCCCTAAAATCTGGTGACCAGAGCAACCTTGGATCTGTAAGCAAGGCACATCATCAGGTCAACCAAAGATATTCTTGGTGTCTTAGAGAGGACATGGAGCTTCTGCCTCTGGTGCTTTGGAGGGAGGTAGAACACCCCGGCAGTGGAAGCTGACTGACAAATCTAGGGGAAAAAAAAAATCCTCTTACGTTTACCGGTATCCAGCTGATGCTGCAAGGCGTGAAATCTGATTATAATTATTGTCTTAGGGTAGAGCTGCACCTTTTATGAGCATGTCCCATTATGGAAGTGAATCCAAATCTCTGTCAAAATCATTTTATAGGCCCTGGGGAGACCAGGATGGTTTGAGTCACATCTCCCTCCCCCTTCATGTGAGCACAAGCAAAGGCTCGCACACATTGAATCAGAGCATGCAGCCCAGAAAGAGACTGAATCTTGCTATAAAGGTGCCAGCACATGGCAGCACCGTTATTCTTTCGAATCACCTCTGGGGTTTTTTTTTTTTCATCTTTCTGCAAAGAAACAGTGTCTTAATTCAAGGTAGAAATTCTTAGTTTCTAAAGAATAGGTCATTTTCTTGCTACTTTGTATGAGGTCACATCATTCCTATTACTCAATTTGTCTGGGTATCTATCAAGAGTTTTCACCCTCCCAAACCTTTCTGTTGATAAGCTGAACAGGGTGAAGCTTTTATGCCTCATATCATAAAGCCCGTTTCCTCAGTGGGAGTCTGTGTTTCGACTGGTGCCTTATGAAACCAGTAATGGGTTAACCACATTTAAAATAAATGTTTATAGCTGGTTAAATCTGTATTTTCTTCTAAAAGAAAGTATGGAAAATATTCTTCAGTGTAAGAACAGGTTAGAATTTTCTATAGTTTCAGTTATTGCATGCATATACATTATCTGTGTGTTACAGATAATGCTTGCATATATGCATAAATATATGTATAAAAGAAAAAGAGAGCATGTATAAAACTCATTTGCTATGGTAACTGCTTGTGGTGGAGGCCAATAATGGGCAGTTAGCCGTGAAAAGCATGGGAGATAAGAACACACTTACTATTAATACTGTTCATTTTTAGAGGTGCGCGCAATGAAGCACCGATTTGACACTTTCTTCTGAAATATGAAGTATTAGGCATTGTCAGAGCCAGGATCCAGGGCTAGATGGACTCTTAACTGCCTGCTGTTGTGATTCTTATCTTCCTCTATGGGGTGAATTAGAATTCTTTGGATCAATGAATGTACACAGTCTTTTCTTGTATCAGAATAACATTACACATCCTCTTGTCATTATAACACACCAGAAGATTATTTTCAATGATAATGACAAGACCATGTCAATCATAGGACTTTTGTAGTGGGAATTTGCTTCTTATTACATCTTTCATGTGTCAAATTTCCCCCTTTTTTCTTCTTGAATTACCACTCAGAAGTTGGTACCAAAATGTTCAGTATTAAAAAAAAAAAAAAAAAAAAAAAAAAGAGAAAAAGCAAATGTCTTACTTCTGCTGCTGCCAATACTCTTAAGTTATAGAGGCATTAACTTCTCCTGTGCATCCATGATTATAAAAATGGCATAGGCAGAGCCTTCATTTTGTTCTGCTTAAATATCTGCACAGATCACAGCTTTTCCCTGATAGACACTATTGTTGGAAAACATTAGTATGCGCTACCTGTATTTTCCTGTGTTCAAAGGAAGCAATCACAGAGCACTTCATTTATTTTACTAAAAGCTCAGTAAATGCTGCACTGCTGCCATTCTGCAAAGAATGTGTTTTCAGGTAGAGGCATTATCATTAACAGGTTCTTTTCAAATTCCAGGAAGACTGATATTTTTATTTAGCATAATGAACTCTGAGCACTTATAAAATTCATTATTTTTAAGGCCTTGAATTTACTCCACACTTCATTTTTTTTTTTACATAATTATTTGGCAAAAATAAAAATTTGGCAAAGAAATTTGGTAATTTCTTGTGTGTAGACAAGTTCTTCTAGGCCTAGTCTTAGATCTTGGGCTTGGGGTGTAACTGATGAAGACACCGACTGCTGGTGTCCCCGGCATCTGAAAAACCTAAAAATGGATTGCAAAAGATGCCAACTGTAAAACAGCTGCACCAGGAAGTTAACTTACAAAGAGCAAAGCTCAAATGTTGATGGAGCAATTAATGGGAGGTGGCTGAAGCTGGGCAATCTGAATGCCCTTAGTGTCTCTGGAGAGGAAGGATCATTTTCAGATACATCTCAGACACTGCCATGGATTTAGAGGTCAGTCTGCCTCTGAAATTTTAGGAAGTTAATTCACATTTTCCAGTATAAGGGATCAGAGCATAAAGCTTACTCAAAGTCAGTAGGATTGAGGTTCCTAAATTGGGAAGGTGCTTTAGAAATGGGGCTGGGGATCACCTCGATTTATCCCATTTTCTGTGTTTTGATCTTCCTGTGAATTTTTGCTTGGGATAATTTGTCCTTCTAATAAATAACCAAATTTAAATTAGTTATAATTGATTAGTGTCTTCTAAGTCTTCAGTTTCATACTTTGCCAATCTGTAAAACTTCCCAAGGGAAATGGTGCCATAACTGTAACATTTTGCACCTTGACATTAAGTGTATATTTCACTCATGGCCAAGTTAAAAATCAAAATAGAAACTTTGTAATAATCTCCCTTTACAGTTTGGATTATGAGAAGCTGAGAATTCCCTTAGGCTTGATTGATAAAACATGGCATTTATCCTATTCCTAAGATGATGTTCAGCAAACTTTATGACAGAGGGAAACAGCTGGTAAAGTGGGTTCACGGAAAGGTGAAGGTAATATAGACATAAAAACCAAGAGGATAATGATTTTAAAAGGGATAATAGTTGTAATAACACCATTAACCTTTTGCTTCAAATTATTGAATGTGTGGTCTCTTCAGCAGGCTAATCAAAGGTTTGCATTAACTGCAATGCAAGAGAAAGTGGCAATATACAACCTGAGGTTATTTTTTTCCCTCTTCCAATTATTCACTTTCAAACTCTTACCAAAAAAAAAGAAAAATCAAGAGAGGGGGAAAAAACCCAACCTTTTGGCTGGTGAAGACCTTTCTGATTTTAGAATGAAGCTGGCTTGCTTTCAGAAGCAGCACACTCCAGCTCCCTTCCTGCTTTGTGAGAGCTGGATTTTGCAAGGGAAAAAACAGATAAATAAATATAACTTGTTACAGATACAGAGAAATTCAAGTCAGAGGTGTGAACAAGTAGCCAAGTGTTCCAGGGCAGTAAGTGCTAGCCCAGAGCTGTTTGGTGGAACCCCGTAGAGGAGGATCAGCAGAGGCCCACCCCGAAGGGCAGGTGTGTGCATTGCTTCAGAAGCAGTGTAGGCTCAACACTGCAGAGGTCTGATGGCTCACTTGGTACGTGCGAAGCTCCATGCTACTCTCCCTAGGTCACTTCTGGTATCTAATCAGCTTATTCAGTCTGGAACAGATCAAAACTGCCATTTTTGCTTTTATGTTACATGCACACAGGGTTGACTAGCAGAGGCAGATGATGCTTTGACAGTTTATTCACATGCTAAAAGGCAAACGCATTGATGGTGGAAAATTGCCATAGATGATGGAAAAGCTCACGGTGACTTGATTGAATTGTTCAGGAATTTGTCCAGTTGGACAAATCTGCTCCATCACACGATTTCGCAGGTGGTGATCCTTATTGTTCGCTTAAGGTGTCTATCCAAGGTGCACCTTTGGTTGGAAATGTCCCTTCTGTATGCAGTCAGTGGAGAGAGAAGCACCTGAGTTAGACACCCAATGCAAGATTGTCTGACTGGCTTGCAATGTGTCGTGTCAATCTAGTATGAAAGGAATAAGTGTAAAAGGAAGTTTGCACCGTTCCTCGCTGACAAAACCTCATACCATTAACAGCCCCATTCTGTGGAATCAGAAGACAGTGAAAGACTTGAGGAGCAGCGTGCCTTGAATTTGAATTAAGCAGATTGAATTTAAAATCAACAAGCTGAAAGGGCCTGAGATAAGAAGTCAGAACATTCAGAGGAAATGAGAACTGTTCCAGGAACTAAAGGTGAGAGAAACACTAAGTCACATTAAAAATATTCAGTAAGAAAGGAGACACCTTTTCTTTTTCTGGACACCTTTTCTTAGAAGTCGTCTATAATCAGTAACCTTTCCCAGGCACTTTCCCAGGCTGTTTTTAGTAGCTGAATCCTTTGTTTCAAAACCACCCATTGATTCAGTGCCCTAAGTGAGAAGTAATTAAGGTGGCCAGAAATCTTGCCTGCTGTATGGTGTATGAGGTGTAGAAGTGAGAGGCAGAAAGGGGAGTGAATGAGTTTTTCCAAAAGATAGCTCTCACCACATGGGCGAGTCTGCTGCGCTGTGTTGTTAAATACATGTGTATGTAGATGTGCAGCTCTATTCATCTTTCTATCCATCTATTTATTTCCATATACACACATGCTGATGTACATACGTGTGTATTCCTGAAAGATAATGAACTGTTTAGGCAGTACTTTGTCAGAATATCTTTTAAAGAGTTACATCTTTTTAATGCACAGCAGTTTAAGCAAACTCCAAGGTTCTTAGTCGGCAATAAACCCATTAAATCATCTTAAATACCATGTCATAATGACAATTTGATGCCACCAGATGTGGCACTAGGGATTTTTTCTTTTTTTCTAAATGCTTTCCTGGAGACACAGCTTCCTGAATTTTAAATTCTCTAGCCTGTTTGCACAGCTGTTAGATCACAGAGCTCTGCTATCTTTTTGCCTTGCATCAGTTATTCACTAAATCGTGTGTGGCATGACTACAAACTCACTACATCTAAAACATTTAGGCTCGTACCCACTTCACCCTCGTGAAGGCTGAATAGTTGGGCCATATGGGAGTGGGTGTAGGAGCGTTAAAATCCAAGAGCAGTGTCCATTCCAGCTGTGGAGCTCCCCCCATGGGGAGATTTGAGAGGTGCAGTCAGAAGATGACCCTTTGCACACCCCTTCTGATTGGCTACTTAGCATCCTGGACCTTTGAAAAATACAGATGCTTGGCCACTTCCCTGGCTTTTTCTCCCCTTCTTAGCCAAAAAAAGCAACCAAATTGGTGGGATGGCACCACTTCTAAACGTGGGAGACTTGCAAGAGAGACATGTTAGCGGGATATGACTAGAGTCTGAAAAAAATCCCTTCTCACAAAGAAATACAATTTCACACAGTGCATATTTAATGGTGGAGCAAGCCATGGGAGGCTGCGGAAGAGCTCAGAGGCCAACAACAGAAATATGTTATATGAGAAGCAAAATGAGTGGAGGAAAGATGTTTTGCTAGCCCTGAAACACCGTGGTCCAGAAGAAATCCCTAATCCAGGAAGTCCCTGCTTTCTGATTGACAGAAAGCAGGAGACCATCTAATGAACAGGCTGTCAATTTATCTGACCAGCGGCACTGGAGTGATCAAAGATGGGACACTGAGCCTTTGCTCTGATCTAGTCCTGGGGGAACATGTTGTCAGGCATTTTGTCAGGCTGTGGGTGCTGTGTGATCTGAAGGAGCAAACGTGGCTGCTCTCCCACTGACACCTTGTGTTAAGCTCGTGTTTTCCCCTGGAAAAGGCAGTGGGCACGTGTGAGACCTACACTGGTGAGGATTAACTGAGGCTGTGAATTTTGTGTAATTAGAATGTGCTAATAAGTGTGATCACATCTGAGGTGCAAGTGTTGATGATGGGATTTAGAGCTGCTCTTGAGTGGGTCAAAATCGTGGTCTGTGACCTCGGAGGATCTCTGTAGGCATTTCCTGAGGGTCAGGAAGATCAGCACAAGACAAACCTTGCTATTGGTGGGTGACAAACACCCGCTCAGCCTGAGTGTGATTCAGTGTCAGTGCAATACCAACCTCTTATCGGTGCCAAAAGAGCAGCAAATCCTGATTTAATGTGAATTAGAAATACTCTTCAAAAGGCTGATTCAAAGCCCAGTGGAAAGAGACCCATTACCTTGGTTCAATTTGCTGTTGGGCTGACACAAGTGTTTGTGCAGCTCTGTGTTGAAGAGGGCATGAAATGCTGTCTAGATGATCCTCCAGTGAAGTGTAATCTTTGATAGCATCAGTAAATATAAAACAGAAGCAAAATGACAACAGCGTTTGAGCATCTTCTGATAGCAAATGCGGTGGAAAAGTTAAATGGATATAGTAGAGGATCCCCAGAGGATGGATCGCAGCATGATGCTGGTAGGAGCCCAGTTGTTACCATACTGATATCAACATGTGGAGCTCTAAATCGTCGTGGATCGTGGCTAAACAGAGGGATTTGCTTGTAGCTGCCTTTTCTCTTATTCATATTGTATAGGCCATCTTCCTCTCCTACCAGCAAACAAATAAAAACTCTGTGCCAGCTATAGCAGCAGTTTATATGGAAAAGCAATGAAGCAATTTCAGGAAAGTATTAGATGTAATTTTGGCTTTTTTTTTTTTTTTTTTTTTTTTTTTTTCCCTGTCACTTAGCAGCTAGAAAGAGGAGATGCACTGATGTGCAGAGCTGGGCATGTATTATGCAAACTCATATCACAATCTCATTGACTGTTTGTGGACCCCCATATCTCTCTGTTTCCATCTGTTGTTTTAAGACTAAGTTGTTTGGAGGATGTCCAAATCCCTTTCCCTTCCCCAACTTTGGCGAAATACCTGCCCGCCTTAGGCTTCCTACAGAGACAACAGAGAGAGGCTTCTCCAAAGAACGTGATGTGCCAGGGGATGCTCCTTTCTCTCCTTCTTCCCCTTCCCTCCCCTCCCTTTCCCCTGGATGCACAGGGATATCATAGGGTGCCTAAATTGCCCCAGCCAAGGAGCAGAGTTGGAAGGGTTGAATTTGGACTATGCTGCTGTCTTCGGCCCATCACAGAATTAAGGTAACATGGACTGGAAGGAGTACAAATGTGTGACCAACCTGTTGCCTGTGACCCAAGAGTGGGCAACAGCAGAAGCCACCATGTCTCGATCTAGGCAGTAGCTTGTGGCTGAGGCAATATTTCAAGAGCTAACAAGGGAGCATCAGGCTTATCCAAGAAAACAGAAATGACACGGAAGATAAATAAGCAAAACATCTAAAACATAAATGCAATCCTATTAAAATTAAGTATGTTTTAATTTCTGAAAAGAAAGACAATTTTGGTGTTAGCCTTCCTGAACAGGGAAAGATTATATGCATCATTAAAAGTAAATGTTTTCAAGGGCCCTTTTAAAAAAAATTGTATCCATGTTTGCAATTGCCATGTGCAAATTATAAAAATCAGAGAAGGGGAAAAAAAACAGCAAGCAGTGGAAATAGCCCATTTTGTGAATTATAGGAAAAAATATACCATCTGGGATTTAGTGCAGTTCCCAAGATCCCATCTGTGATCGAACCACAGTCCTTGTTGAAGGCTGAATCTCTGAGCCTTTCCATATGATAAAATATTTCTCTTGGAAGATGCTTGGGCTAATGGGTTTGTTTTTCTGGAATACGGCTCTTCTAGATGAGACATAAAACCCTGAAGGCCTAATTTTGTCTCTGGTGGCCGATTACAGCTGATGTCAGGAGAAGCAGGAATGAAAGGAGGTCAAAGATCTAACCACCTTTTCCTTCAAAATTTCTATACTACTTTTTATCAGGTCAGGTTGTTGGGTCTAAAAGGTCTAGACAGTCATTTCATAATCTCTAGTGTCAGATGTTGTGGTCTCTGGACTCCTTGCAGGAGGAGGGCTCACTGTGGGGCTGCAGCTGCACCACAGAAGCTCTAACTGTTGCCTTTCATTGCCACTATTCATTTTTCAGCAGAGTAGAGTGAGAGAAAGAGATCCCTCAAACACATGGGGAGTGCATACTCTAATGCAGATGCACTTCTGCTGTCTTCTGATGCCTTTGGAAGTGTCACTGTGATCTCTTAGTCCAAAGGTGACCTTTGCTGTGCCAGGTATTTATAGAAATGCAACATATTTCCTTCTAATCTTCCATTAATTACACACACACACATACAGACTGGCACAATTTCAGTTACCACTGAAATGTATATTTGAATAATAAATGCAGTCACCTGTTTAAATATATGTTTATATATTCTACTCTATATAATTACAGGCTGATTATACAATTATAGAAAATACTTACATATTTTGCACAATTATGCTATTACTGAAATAATGCCCACAATACAACTGTGTGTATGTGTTTGGGAAAATACAGCCGTGGTTGGCTGGTTGGTGCAGAGTCATCCAAAGCTGGTGCAACTCAAGTGAGGTGCACTGCTGGAGCAGATGGTGAGATACCGCAGGAGATACCCACATCACCTGTGGGTGACTCTACCTCTGTTACAAAATGGTTTCAGCTTTATTAGAAAACACCTGGGATGAGGATGTTCATCCAGCCTGATTTCACACTTGGCTGGCCTGGCTCCTTCTGCCCCTCAGTTCTGATGTACGGTGTGAGGTGCTTATGGGGTGGAGGTGCAGCTGCCCAAACAGACACCCCCTGAGCCACCGTGCCCCTTATGCTGGGCTGTTGGGGTTGGGCCACCAAGCCCCACTCTGCGCTTGGCTGTGCTGGTTTTAGGACAGGCATTTTCTCTGTGCCCGGGCATCCTCAGAGTGCTGCAGGCATCCTGCCAATCTCACCCCCCTCACCGCGTGAGTGTGCGAGGGATGGGACAGGTTCGTGTCACGGTGTGTGACATTGTGTTGGAGAACACAACTGCAGCTGGCTCTGCACCCTGCTCTAGGTGCTCTCATGCTCAGGGGAGGTTCCCAGTCACCAGCTTAATACAGATGAATAAACAAACAAGTAGCAGCCATCGATAGCATCAGCATCTGTGTTTGTACTGGTGGCAAGTGAAATGATTCACCCAAGTTAATGCCACAAAGCAGCGTCAGAGCTGGGAGCGGGATGCCTGCCCCCCACCTGCCTTTCCTGGGATCAGCTGGCTGCCTGCACAGTGCCATGAAGGGAAATAAAAAGGTCCTGTTCCACAGGATAAATACACCCTAGCTTTGTCTCTTCTATCCTGTACAGGTCTTGCAGCCAAGGGGTTAAAAAGAAATGAGTGTGTTCGGCATGCTCTGCAGAGTGCCCAAAGTCTGAACATGAATGACCAAATTGCTTTTTACTTTTTAAATTAAGCCCTCTGTCTGTACGCACGCAGCTAACGCTGCTGTTCCATTAAAGAAAAGGATTTGTTCCCACTCTTATTTTTAATAGGGTAAGACCCTGCCGTTCCATCTCACAACTTTACTGACATGAGATCTTATTAAAGGCAATCCTCCCCCTCTCCTCCTTGAAATCTGAGCTTCTGATAACTTCATCCACACTGTTTATTTTATATACACAGCTCCGCAGCTGCTGCTTCCTCCTCCGCCGATAAATGACAGCGAAACTGTTGCATCCACTAAAAAAAAAAGTAAATAAAATTAAATGAGGAAGAACAATACATCTCTGGCAGAGAAGAATAACTCTTTTAAAGCATGTATCTAAATTGTACAGGCTGATCTTAATTGTAAGGATAATTCTTTGTTATTTTGAGCAACTTGGAACGCGACAGCAAACGCACGCTCTTGGCAGTACGTCCAGAGAGATTTCTGTGGAGACAATGGGGAGACTTCTCCTGAACTGAAAGGAGATTGAAATGTCTTTATTAGGTTAATAGGGCCAGAGTCTGTGATGAGAGAGAATGGAAGAATATGCTACAATCTGTTGGTTGATTGGTTTGGAGGGTGTGTTTTTTAAGCGCAGACAGCGCTGGGTGAGGCCCTGCGTGGGTGTTGTGGGGCTGAGCAGGCTGGGTCCGCGCTGGCATCAAGGAGCCGCTTCACCAGCCAACCTCCAGCCCTGGCGTCTCGCTCCCCAGGGAGGACACAGAGCAGGAGTTTCCCTCATCCTCCCCAGTCAGTTAGCCAGGCTGGTCCCGTGCTGGACTGGTGCCGCTGATGTGTGGCCCTATCCAGGCTCCAGTCCAGCACCTTGCTGTTATCATTCCTCTCTGTTTCATTGTCTCTGCCATTGCTGATGAAGCCACTGCCAACAGTTGAGGCCAGCAGCAGTGTGCTGGTAGTTACTGGTGCTGTTTAGCTATAACTGTGGGGCTGGGGTACAATTTCAAGATGTCAATTCAGTCCTTAGACAAAAGTCCTCTTGAATTTGCCTGGAATTTGTCTGAGAAGATGGGAAATGATATTAAAGCAGAAGAAAGACAGAGAGAGTAATGTGAACTGAAACTGCTAAGTTAGGGGAGGACAATACTTGTGGTAACATCAGAAACTGGTATTGTTTTTGAGAATCACCCAGCTGTTTCTGGAATAAAGAGAACCTGTGCAGACATGTGATCAGCTCTTCCAACAGCTTGGCTAATTCAGAAACTGCATAGCTAGGATTTGGGGGGAAAGCACATTGCTGGAGGGAGGTAGGGCCAGCAGACTGTCGGGTAGCTGGGGAAAGAAAGAGAACCTGTTAGAGTGACCTGATGAAGGAAGGGAGAAGAAACACTTCCAAGCAATGAAACACCGCCCTTGATAAGGATGTAGGAAATGATGAGAGGACAAAAATTAATGCGGGTGATGACTTCAAAAATGTAGCAATCTTTTAAATAAAAGAGAGAGATAAAGCTATGAAAGGTGGGAAGTGCATTGTCTGTTTTGAAAGTAGCTAAGAAAGACCTTGGGAAAGATCAGGCTGGGCAGCACTGCTGCTCTAAGTGAGTAGCAACAGTTGACAGTCAGCCCAGGTGGACACTTTATCAAAAGGGTGAAAGAATAATGGCTAGAAAAGGAATGAAGAAGGTTTGCAGAACAGGTGAAGTAGCACTGGTGGGAGATTTACGCTGCCTGTTATCTGGGAGATGTCTGGAGGAACATGTGAAGAAGGGCATCGGCTTGGGAAAGCCCATGGCATGGCTCTTTGTGCACTGCACAGCTGGACAGAGCCCCTCTGCTCTTCTGGGTGCAAAGTAGTTCCACCTTCACTGCCCTGTCAGGGATGCTCTGCCATCGGTGTGGCACCACAGGCTGTGCTGGCAACACCAGGAAGATGCTGTGGGGACCAGGGTCTCTGCAGAGGGGCCCACGTGCTGGGAGGGTGGGCACCTACAGCTCCCCATGTGTCTTGAGGGCAGCGTTAACTTTCTACACATCATGTTTACCATGGAACCACTGGCTGTTTACCCTTGTACCTAAATAGCAGCAAGTTGCTTACGGTGGCCTCAGCCTGTTTTCCTGCCCAGTGTGCAGGACACTTGCTGGGCTGGCTGCTGCCTGGAGGCCAGACTCGGGAGAGGTTAGGGTGAAACCTCAGCTTCCAGGAGAGGTGAGCATGCTCCAGCCCATGTTCATGTACCTGCTCTGCAAGGCAGGCTGAGGCTGACTCTGGGTTACTATTCCTGCATAGCCTCAGGGATAAATAAAAGGAGCCACGTTCACATGGATTCTTGCCCTCACACCAGCTCCAGGTGTCAGCAGGAAAAAGGGCAACTCCTTATCCTCAGTCAACCCAGCAGAGAGTTTGAAGCACCTGCACATCTCCCTGTCACTGTTTCAAGGAGAAGTCCATTGTGCCAGGCTGGATCATTTTCTCTCTGCTTCGTTGTGGGGTGGCTGTAACACAGCTCAGCTAAAACAGCTCAGCTCCCCTTGGGCCATCAGATTCCAAGCACAAACTGAAGACAACATCTGGCCCATTGAAATGATCCAAGAAGTACCAGACACAGCCTAGTATGAGAGGCAGGAGGACTCTATAAACCTGAAGCAGCACACTCATTTTCTGCTGCTGCAGTTTGGTAAATGGCAACAAGGTCATTTCTGGGTCCAGTTTTGTCTTTTAATCAGGAGGAAGATTTACAGCTTCTGGAGTATGTGGCCTAGCCATCATCTTACAGATGCTCCTTGCATATGCTCCGACTTGAGGCAAAGCACAACATAGTTTGATATTAATATAAGCCAGAGCTCATCACAAACTATCACGTCACCAGAGACTTATCCTTCAGTGAAGGTGAGAATTTGTCTGGGAACCGATCGGGTTTTTCCTCTGTGGTCTAAACACTGGATTAGGACCAAGGAGGTGGTGAGGACACGCTGAGCAAAATGTCTTGCCCTGTGAATACGGGCAATAAACAAGGTTTTCATTTAGTTGCATAAGCTCTTGACCTTTCTTGCTTCAAAGTGCCATCTAGTGTTCACAGCCATGTCTGCCAGCTCCTCGCCAGCCAGAAACTGGAGTGTTAGGCTGCAAAGAGCTTAAAAAGAGTAAAGGGAAGGCAGACGAGCAAACTAACCATAACTGTTAATAACCAGATGTTACTGGTCTTTAATACATAATTGTAGTAACTGAGGCAAGGGAAGTTTCTTTATTATGTGATGGGATAGAAGATGTTTCAAATGGGTTCAAAATTACCCTGGATCTCAGGAAGCAAAGCGATGACCGTGCCGAAGGAGCGTGTTTTGGAATTTCATGCACGAAATATATGCCCAGTGAGGTGTCAAATTTGCATATGCAATGAGCATCGTGGCATTAATAATGTTGTCCATGTGGCAGTGGTGCTTCTGCTTGCTCATGAGGGAAGTGGAATCGGGCACCGCACACACGGAGCAGGGCAAGATGGTCCTTCCTGGCAAGTTTGCAAGCCAGCTGCAATGAGCAGGTGACTCCAGGAACAGGAGAACACCCGAATGACCATTATCCACTGTGTAGGTGCATGCAAGTTAAATGTGCATGCAGATTAATGGCAACATAGCAAATGTACTTCACAAGCCTAAAATTGGACCCAGCAAAGACAAAGTTTAGCATCTGAAGTGCAAGAACCAGGGAGGGAGATGACCCACAAGAACACCTGGAAATTGGAGGTGGAGAGGTTAAAAAAAAAAAAAAAAAGCACAAAAATAACTCTGCATCCAAATTTGTATCTGGGGCATCTTTCTCACTGGGCTGGGGCTATCATGGTTGGCCTGGAAATCTCCCTGCCACATCTGATCACCCCTGAACCCACCCCAAGCACAGACCTCAAGCACAAAGGTTGTTAGTACTGTTTGTTGTTATCTGCAAAGTGCTGACAGCACTTCAGAAGTGCCAGAGGATTCATGCCTTGGGTTTTGCTCTTACAGTGGCCAGGAGCAGAGTCTAATTAGCCCAAACAACACCCATGATAGAGAACAAACCTACTGACAGGGAGCAAATTAGGTCTCTGACCTAGCAAAGCATTTAACCATGTGCCACATTTTTTAGTACATGTATCTCTGGATTAAGACCTGGATGATGTAACCTTTCGCTGCCTCTAATTTTTTTGATTGCAGTATGAAGCACAGCTCAGCTTGCTGGCTCAGAAATCCCTGTGTATGCTATTAATCTGCTTTCTAAACTGGCTCCTTGTGTCTGGATAAAGCACCAGAGTTTCCTCCTAAACCAAAGGATCTTTCCTGTCTACTTTCCTAGATGTTCCATAGGAAACCCCATCCCTGTGTGCAGCCATCCACAGCTCCTGGCTCCACGCTGGTGCTGGTTAGCAGCAACTGGGGAGAAACTTTAGAGTGCCTTTAGTACAAATGTGGCATGACCACTTGCCTGATGTCTCAGCAGTGATGCAGACCTTTTTGTGACAGCAGGTCATCTAGGGAGCTCTCAGTCTTGCTGTCCAGCTGTGCGCATGCACACAGTCTTAGGGCCGTCCTAGCATCAAAAGCAGCATCTTGTCCTTTCTGTTTGCTCCTTTGTTCTCTGCTGACTCACTCATTTGTTCCTTGTCTCACCTCAGTGATAAATGATAAAGCAAATACAACAGCAATGAAGAAGTTGGAAGGCTGCACAGATTATAAGGGGTTGCCGAGAAATACCCAGTCATATCTTCTTGGAGTTTGGGAAGCAGAAGTTAACTCTGAGCTTGAAAGAGTCACCTCTCAGAACTGACATGACTTAGATGAATTTCTCAGAAATCTCCTTGGCAAGGAGGACTTTCTAAGGTGCTACATGTTCCTCAAAGGGAGTTTTGAGTTTAAGGTTTTACCCTGGAGCTTCTCATGCCATGGAAGAGGCTTATCCTCTGCAGGACAGGCTGGGAGCACGTCTGCTTTGCTTCCCAAGCCACATTATAAGCTTGGTGGTTTCACAGTGGGGGGAACAGGAGGCTTAAGGAGACTCCAGATGGAAATTGGTGGATGTTACTCTTGGTGATCTTCTTGTAGCCCTGTTCAGGAGGCCTCCGGAAGAGTGTGCCACAAAATACTCTCCTATGATACCTGCTCTTTCCCCATACTCACTGGGCATCTGAAATCACTGGGCTAGATGGAACTTTGGTCTGACCCTCATCACTACTTTTATCTCCCATGTTCTTCATTACTTCCAATATCTTCTGATCCACTGTGATGTTTCCACTGCTGTGACAGGGCTTGGTACCACAGAAGGCAACCCCACTTCTCTGTCCCTGCCTCGCTGTTCAGTTGTACCTACACATGTACTACATGAAGCTAGCAGATGAGGTAGCTGCCCATGGAGTCTTTGCACCCCTCCCCATGCATGTCCATCTCTTCTACTGAGCTGGGAGGGTTACTGTTATAACATATTCTGAGTTACAAGCTGCTTTGGTCATCTGAAATTTTGATGCAAAATTAAAACAAAGAGGGAAATTAACAGCTCATGCTACAAGCGATCCTTGTGACAGTTTCTCACTCAGGCTGGCCAGAAGTACCTGGCGATCCCGTTCCCGTGCAAGCACCTGAATCTACATGTTCTCAGGCTCCTCAATTAGCAGTACAAGAGGAATACAGCCAAGAGAGTGCTTCTGAGTTATGGAGAGGCAACCTCAGAGGTTTGCACAACAGAGTTACACCTCCCCTTGCAAGCAGAGCTACCAGTTCTTTGATAAAAACCAAGTAGCACATGCCCAACCAGTACAGACTGTGCTGAGAAACTTAACTGGGTTTTGTTTATTGTCATGTACTCAGCTGTGTCCTGGGCTAATTACCACAAACAGCTGATGGCTCAACCAGTTGGGAGATGCTGCAGCTGGGCAGGGCCACAGCCAGGATAAACAACTGAACCAGCCAATGGGATCTGACACCACACTGAGTCATGCCCCTATATAAGGGTGCCCAGGGGGAGGGTACTTCTTTTCAACTTGCTTCAGTGTGTGGCTTCAGTGCAGCCAGAACAGGGAAAGTTGGTGTCTTGGGATCAGGTAGAGCTTTCCTGTCTTCTGTTACTTGCTTCGTCTATTGTTTTTTTAGCACTGTTGTTTTCTTCTCTCTCTGTGGTGGTTTATTAAACTGTCCTTATCTCAACCCCCAGGGTCTCCTTTTTTCCCCCTCCTCCTGATTCTCCTTTCCATTGCACAGGAGGGGGTGTGGAGGGTGCTGAAAGTGGTGGGTGAGATGCTGCCTGGTGTTTAGCTCCCAGCAGAGGTTAAACCATGACAAAGTGGAACGACTGCTTCCTTGATAAAGCCCAAGTGTGATGCAGCATGTGCCCAAACAATACAGTGTGCAGAGAAACTTGAACTGGGTTTTGTTTATTGTCATGTACTCAGAGCAGCACCAGTTGTGCTGATCAGGTCTGAAGATGGGGGAACAAAAGCCCCATGACTCTTAGTTACAGCACAGTGTGTTTCCTCAGTGCCACTTCTTGGCCAGCAGACTATAAGGCTTCATGTGAAGACTTGGAGCATCTTGTGTGAGGTAATCATATTAAACCTGCTCTGCTCCATGCTGGTGTTTCATGGAAGAAGGGAACAAAATGGTGTTTTTTAAAGTGTTCCACAAATCCCAGTGTTCATGACTTATTTATGCAGAGTCAGGAAAAGGTAACTCGTACACGCAGGACCAGCTTGGGTTTGCTACCCAAGAGCTGAAACATCCATAGCAGTATTTTCAGAAATCTGTGAATTGAGAAGAGTTGCACAGAGCTGTGGTAGAGAATGCTCTTCATGTTGGTGCTCACCCTTGAAGTGAGGCTTTCAAGTAACAGATCATCCATTACATCCTCAGGTAATCTCTGAACGGTATTAATTGCCTCCCCAAGATGTTAAACGTGCAGGTCTGGTTTGCAGTCTGAGTTCATGTAGCTTCCATTTATAGATGGTGGTTTTAGTTATGTCTTGATAAGCTCTTCTGACCAGGACTATCTGATTTTTCTTTTTGAAAAGTAGGGATGCTACCTTAACTTCCAACTACTGATTAATAAAATGAACTCAATAATCTATTAGAAAAATACATTCTAATATGTATGACATATGGCCCAGCTTTACTGCCTCAGTCACTGACTGGAATAGTTTATCCAAGCGCTTATCTTTAAACCTCAAAATAATCCCACTGAACTCGGCAGTAGAAGGCAGCCCTTGGTATTAAAAATAAAATCTCCAACCCTTGCATTTTACAATTCTAAGACCCAGCAACCAAAGCATTTGCCAACTGCAATCGTTCTTTTCATTTTGGCTTCTCGTGGGCATATTATGTGACTAGTTTTACTCATTAAAGTTTCAGATTGTGCTTGTTTGTTAACAACCGTTAGGGCAGGAGTTCTTACTCTTAATTGGCACCATCTGGAAATGAGAAGGAAATTGCTCAGGATGAACGCAGAGAAAAGGGAAGGCTTTGCACTTTTCCACAGTTGCAAAACTTGTCCCGTTTGGAATGGCCACATCTGACCTGGGAAGTGGCTCGCCTTCTATTTCTGTTGGGAGCTGGAGGCAGAGGGAAATTTTCTTTCGGCAAAAAGACAATCTCCACATTGCCAACAGAACCAGAAAATAATCATTTAAAAGCAGAAAGTTGCACAATTCAGGCTGCTGGTGAACTAGGCCTTTTTATGCAAATTGAATATCTTTGTTCCCAGGTTTTTTTCCAATCTTGCACCACTTGTTCAGCATTTCCTCATTTCCTGGCACTGGTTTCCATAGCTGCGTGCAATCGCACTCTCTCACAGATGTCATTCTGTGTTCAAAGCACTGAATGCTACAGGGCATATTAGTGTTTTTATGCTTTAGATCTATCTTTATGTAACTTCAGAGCTCATTAATATATACCGTTTTGTGTGATTAAAAAACAACAACCTGGCACATGAGAAGCTTTGAACAGGAGAATGGATTGCAAGGAAAATGGCTTTCTTCTCATTATGCAGATTTGAAGCTAGACATGAGATGGGGACCAGAGAGCCAATGGACAAGGTACAACTTCTGCCAGGTAATCATCCCCCAGCTGCAGCCAAGCAGACTGTGTGTCAAAAAAACCCCAAAAATCCAAAACCAAAAAACCCACAAAACCAGAAAGAGTCAAACACGCTTTAAAATGTAAAGATTTTTCACATCGTGATTTCGCAATAGTGGATGCAAATGAGTGCAAAAAATCCCATGATGGTCTTTTTGGGGCTGTTTAAAATCTCTGGGAAAGCCATTCTCTCTAGCTGTGTGACAAGCTAGAGACAGGGCTGAGGTGTGGAGGTACCTGAGTGATTGGACTTGCTGTATCTAAGAGCACAGACCAGAAAGTTGTAAATGCTCTGGCTGTTGGCAAAGCACAATTCCCCCAGCAGTTACACCCTGAAACGTTGACTCTAATACTGTTGTGCCAAAAGAGGATTAAGATTGTGCCAGAGCATAGTTCTTCTCTAGCACTGGCACCTTAAAAAGTCTGCTGGATTTGAAGGATTGAGGTGATGAGTGTCTCCTGCAGCAGATCGGGTGATGTGGGAATTTTTCTGACCTTCAGTTCTGACTTTTCAAACTGCTTTTTGCCTAATGACATCAGCCTGTCCCCTGCTTGCCAAAGCACAGGCTGTTTTAGCAACACATAACAGTAGTGATTGCCCTTTCAGGTTGTGTGGCTGTCTCTCCTACCAGGATGTCCTGATAACCTCCCAAGAAGATCACACAGCCCGGGCCCACATCCTCAGTCATGCTGTGACAGCTGCAGCGATGAGGAGCAGTGGGAGGAATCGGGAACCAAAACCAACTCAGGATAGAGCAACCTGAAGCTCAGAGATACAAAAGTAGGAAAACTGCTTGGTGCATTTGACAACAATCAGAATACAAACATGGTCCAGAGGGGCAGGAGGACATTGTGGTGTGAGGAGGAAGGGGATCAGTGCAGTCCAAAACAAAGATGACTGTTAACTGAGGTTCCTATAATGGTGTAGGTGCATGTGCTTAGGCACCACCGTGCAAAGCAGAGAGATGCTCTCCACCCCCCCATCCATTTGAGGAGTCCATATTTCTAAGGAACAGCTTTCCAGAAAAAAAAAGATACTTTGTATTCAGATGGTTGGGAATCTGCTGTCATTACAGCTTGGGCACTGGCAATAATGGAAAATCTGGTGTATAATCTGCCCAATGCTCACTAAAACCTTCCAGAAATGGTCAGGAAAACACATTTTTCCTGTCTTACTCCCTGAGTCTGTGTTAGTGGGTATGTGACTCGAGTAGCAATGCAGTCCCTGGCTGGCTGAAGGGGTGGTGGGGAGATCCACATGACCCACAGCGACTCCACACATTTCCCCAGTGCTGGGAAGCTTTCTCCCCTTTCTCCTTCTTCCCATTCAAAGGGATGTGCTGATTATATGCAACTATGACAGCAAATTGTGACTAATGTATGAAATGAAAATCCCTGCCTGATGGCACGGAGATCTCAGACAGCTACTCCACAATTACTGCCTCGCTACAATTTCTGCTGGGTGTTACTTACTCCAACACAATCCCGAGCACAGGCAATTTTCTGCAGAGGTCAAGAAAAAAAAAAAAAAAAAAAAAAAGAATCCATTAAGCGTACACCCGTGTAAGACCAGGTAGTTTCCCAGCTCCTATTTCTGCTTGGTGCAAAGCCTTGGAGGCCATCTGGGTGGCTGCCCAAGGGAAGAATCCTTCCCTGGTGTGAAGAGCAGCAGTGGGGCGGGGAGGGTGAGCTGTGCGCTCTGCAGGGGGGTGCAGAGGCTGCCGAGCTGCCGTCTGCTGCGCTCCCTGCCCTGCAGAACCAGAGGGATGTAACCAGCTGCTGGGAGCACAGATGAGATGCAGGGAGGCTTGGAGCAGAGTGAGGCTAGTGAGTAGCCAACGGCCTGAATTTAATAGCCATTTCTTTCCCTGGAACAGCAAAACCCGTGGGGCCTTGGCTCTCCCTCCCACAGGATGATCTGTTGAATACTCTGCGAGATGCTGGACCAAATTGTCTCCGCGGCAGCATCAGGTGCTTGCAACTGCTGCTCAGAGCAAGCAGGGCCAGTTGGCAGCGGTGCAGGCGTCATGCAAATGTGCTGATGTAGCACTGACACGGGAGCTCCTGCCAGGGCCCTGCCTGCAGAAGGCTAGGCAGGCATGAGAGCTATCTTTGTGCAGTGTAATGTACTGACAGCCCCAGCTGTCCTGGCTCCTGTTTGGAGGTGGTAGAGACCCCCTGCAGAAGTGCCACAACTGTGCTAGTCAGGGTGAATCAGGCTCTCCAAACAGCCACCACCCGGGTTTTCCACCTTCTCCAGCCGATGACCTGAGCCAGGAGATGGCATCTGTGCAGCCCAGCTGCGGGTGCTGCACAGAGGGAAGAGTAACGTGGGGAGCAGGTGTTCCATGGGCAGTCATGAGCCTGGCTGGGGGTCAGTGCTTTTGGGAAGAAACATGCCAGAGACCATCCAGGGAAGATGGTTCACATCTCTGTGGCTGGAGATTCAATTCAGTCCAAGAGAACATGAATGTAATTACAGATCTTGAAAGAGCCCAGCAAACCCCCTATCTGTTTACTGAATGTTCTTCTGAGAAAATGATGATGTATATTAAAATGAGTTCATTCTCTTCCCACAGCACTTTAGTTCATCCTTTTCTTATTTTAACTTATAAAGCTTTGTTTTGCATTGGAATATTATGATTTATAGAAAATATTAGGTATTGATGGGGAAACAGCAAAATAATTTCAGTTACCCAAGGAGAGATATTTGTATATACAGAGAGAATTTAACCTCAAACACTCAGTTCACTGATTCAGGTGTGATTTATACTGCCCCAGGCTCCAAGGCAGAGTGAACATTGACACCCTTTGATGTTGAAAGAAGCCCAGTGACTGGCCTTTGGAGAGATTTGTGATGTCTCTATCAGCCTGTCAATGGAAAACCAGGCAGCAAAGCCAGGCCCCCTAAAGATTTCAAGGCCTTGTAGACAGAGGGATCGCATAAGCATTTTACTTCCACCGAGTGCTTGAGAGGCTGAGAACAAGCAGCTGGGCTGAGTGCTCACAGGGTGCTGTGCTGTAGTTGGCATCTCGCATCTCTCCAGAACCAATGCCCTTTCAGCCCAGAAAAGGTGCCAGTGATGGGGACGTTCAGTAACTGCACACCCCTGGTTGATGGAGCACTTTGATTTCAGTTGCAAGCTAGTAGGGATGTGACAACCCATGGACAAAGTGAGGAATAAACTCTGCTTATTAGGAATGGAAAGCATTTCCTTGTTCTTGCCGAGAGCCAAATAAGCTCTGCCTGGAATTTCTGCTCATTTCTGTGGTATCAAGCATCCAGGGTTTTCCAAGGGGGAAAACTAATCTTGAGTAGGCTTGACATCTCATGTAGGAAACATAGGATGATGCTGTGACAACAAAAAAAGGCACCATCAGCATATTCTGCACTGCACATCGCTGGCACGGGTACAGACCGTGCACCAAGGCTAGAGATGGGAAGCAGGTGGCAAGGGGGAACAGGAGCTGCTGCTCCTTGTGAGTCGAATTCCCAGGCAATGTGTCGAGTAACACTTTGGAAGATAGGATTAAAATTCAATACAGTGCTGATAGATTGGGGAAATGGCTTGAAAATGGTAACGTGTTGTAATAAAGACAGCTGTAGAATGGTTTACGTAGAATTAGGGACTGCTGGCTAGGCACAGCAGGATCTGAGGATTACTGGGGATTATAAACTGAAGATGCATCTGAAATATGATGCTAGTGCAAAAACAAAGGACTGGTGCCCAATGCTCCTGTGGAGGCTGAGACCTCCTTCGAGTCAGGTGTGTCCAAGGCAGCAGCTCAACAGGAGAAGTACAGAAACCATCCAAGCACTTGGAAACTAGGAGCAAGGGGAGCTGGTGTGTACCACTTGGCAAAACAAGACTAAGGGATTGTTTGTGAGGGAGAGACTGTAATAGCCAGAGACCTGTAATAGCCAGAGACTGAATCTGCTTCCTGGTTGTTGAGAAACAAAAAGTGAAGGTACAGGTAACTCAGCAGCAGAGAACAGACAAGGACCCCACTGAACAAGTGTCACTCAATGCCTTGCTCTGACAACAGCTGCTGTGCTACCAGGAAAGGAATCATGCTGACTCAGCTTATTTGTATCTGGTTCATTTTACACGTGATGGAGACAAAAAGTTGTAACTTCTGTTCTTAAAGCCTAATTCTGCTTGGCAGCAATGAAGGGGGCAGAAATATGGTAATGCATTTCTTCACTGCTCTGGCTGCAGCACTGAAAAGTGATCACACCTATAGCATTTAGTGATGTCATTTATTGTCCTTGACTGTCTCTTGTCCCTTAGCAATGTCCATCACCAGCATCATCCTTCCCTGTCTCTTCCCTTGCGCCTTTTAAGTGAAAGGACCATAAAGTTACAGGCTTAAAGGTTGTGAGCAGGATAGTTGTTATATCTCAGCCTCCACAGGAGCATGGGGCACCAGTCCTTTGTTTTCGCACTAGCATCATATTTCAGATGCATCTTCAGTTTATAAGGTTGTGAGCAGGTTGTGGGGCAGGAGAACAGATATCCACACATTTGCCTCAGTGGGAAAATGGAGAATAATTGTGGGTTCTGATTTTTCCAGGGAGCCTCTGCGGGGAACTAATAGTCTAGACTTGTCCTTTTTGAGGCCTAATTATGTCTCTCTGTCAAACTATAAAAACAAGAGTCAGTAGCATCACAAGGGAAAATGAAAGCTATTGGCCTGTGTTCTGCATTTAATAGGATGTCAAAATCTAAAGCACAGTCTGACTGGTTTTTGACTGAGGTTAGAAAAGAAAATGCAACTAATTAGGCTGTTTCCGAATATCCCTCTCTGTCTAATGGCTGTAGACCTGCAAATTGTAACATACTGGGAGTCCCAAACTCTCTGATCAGTGTGGCTGTCTGGATGGGATGGGTCTTGCCTGCTGATGGGATTCAGGCTCCACTTGAGCGGTGTCCTTGTTAGTGGGGACAGTTCCCTGGGAAGTGCCTTGTGCCATCATACCTCTAGAGGTTAAGGAGATGGAGAGACAGAGCTGGGTTTCAGATGTAAGGAGGTGCAGCTGGAGAGGAGCAGGGTGCTCCATGGGAAGCATCACACTCTGTGGATGAATTAGGCTTTTGCAGTTTGCCTTGAAGAAGTTCCAAAGTTCTTCCAAAGAGTGGAGGAACATTTGGAAAGTACCTTATGTATGATATGCAGGCTTTACTCTTTAGGTGTTGTGGTCCCCAAAGCTAAGTAACACACAGTAGTCTTCAACATATATAAACAAGTATGGGAGCTACAATTCGCCCCCCAAAATACCCCAGACATCTTCTCTGTGAGCTATAACAGTTGGTCCCAGCCTTTTTCTAGCCAAGCTGCTCTTTCATGTCCTGCTCTTCCACCCAAGTTTTAACTCTGCTCCCAGACTCTTCGAGCTGGCTCCTTCTTGTTTCCAGTCCTTCTGAGCAAGCACCAGATCTTGTACCTCTGTGAAACCTGAGACAGCAGGAGGTGATGGCCCGTATTTAAATGACTAAGACATGAATTACACCTTGGATTCTGCTCTGTCAGAGAATGTTAGGTGATGTCCTAGTGCCTTCCCCTATCCTTGGGAAGTTAGATTGACTTTTTTTCACATTGAAATAAGTTCTTGGAAAGAACTGCAGCAGTTACAAGTTCCTTTTACCTTCCCCTTGTCAGCTGCCCTCATTCTGAACCAATGCTACGCTCAGCTGGCTCCTCATGTTTTACAGATGAACTGAAATAAAAGTGGAATTTGTCCCACTGTGAGAGAAAGGAAAAGTGAAAAAATAACTGTCTACAGGATTTTTTCATGCAAGTCCCACATCCTTAGTTTTGCCCTCTTTTTGACACAGAAATTTGATTGTCTTCTGCTTAGATATTCTGGGGCACTTTTCTGATTTTCATTCTTCTTTTCTGACCTGACTTTGCATTAGCTGGGAAACTGCCAACTTTGCCTCACAGTCACAACTAAACACCACAATTCAAATTCAGAGGACATCAATGGGCAGGCATAAAATGTGACCTCAAAATGGTGATTATTTATTTATTATTTCTTTTATTTATTAATTTGTTAACATCACTTGCAGAGGGATTTGAATCAGGAAAGCAGAATGAATGAGCCCATAAGAAAATGGAAGATCTTTTCAGGAGTCAGCCTGAAAAGAAAGAAAAAGGGTGGAAAAAAGAGTGGAAAAAGAGAAAAACTTCCCTAAGCCAAAGGAGCTTAGGAAGTAGAGAGAAACAAGAGCACCTGGATCTCCTTGGCAACTGCCAAAATACTGTGTGACATCACCTCAACACTTGATTGGAGGTATATAACCATATTTTCCAATAACTGCACAGTGATTTCAACCACAAATAATAGTTTCTGCAGGAACAGCTAACCCATGCTGCAAAGCATGTCTTTGTCCAAGCTGTAACTGGAAAAGAGACTCAGAGTAGCTTGGGACCAGCACTGTAAGCAGAAAACAGCTGCTCACTAGAAAACCTTGTCTGGGCACAGCAGTACTCTCTGACCTTGTATGAGGTTGCCTAATTTTGATGGACCCAAAGATGACAAAGACCAGCATCCACTGTGGCAGTGGAAAGGAAAGGAAAATGACTTTGCTGTGACTTTGGAAACGTCTTTAGCCTTGGGCCTGTCCTATATTCCCAGTTGTAGAACTGATCCCACTAAAAATGAGGGTGGCAAAACTGGGGCCTTCTTATGGATAGTTCCCAATAGCCACCAGATTTATTAGGAAAAGATCTGGGCAGGAGGAATTGCCTCATTTTGCTTCATTTTGGTGTAACCCCAAGGTACAGCCATGAAGATGGCTCATCTGTTGCTAGGTCCTCCAGTCTGGGCAGGAATGGGCCATGGGCTGCTTTCCAGGGCCCTTGAGCACAAGCTGCCCAAGAAGCTACTTAGATAAGGCCTTTAGCTGTATTTTTAGGAAAGCTTTTGAGAATAGTCTTAACCTAAATGCCCATTTAAGTCTTACTGAGTCTTGGTAGAGGTCGATTTAAACATGGGCTTAAATAATTTCCTGACTGGAAGCTGTAGCCCTCAGTGGGGTATTGCTGGCAGTTTAGTGGTGCTAGCCCTCCCCCAGCATGTCATGTGCAAGGTAGGCAGCACAGGAAGAACAAAATGATAAATCACCCCTTCTGAGCGGATGATCAGTGTGTCTGCTGTCCCTCACCAGCTCCTGCCTTCTGCAGCCCTTCATCAGGGTTTCTCCAAGCAGCACAAAAGCTGACCAGGCTGCCCTATGTTTAGCACAGCTTGTCAGGAGCTACTGAAATGGCACATCTGAGCATCAAGGCACAGGTCATTTCAAAGTCTTGACCTTGACCAAGGAAATCAGAAACTAAAATACAGGGCATTTACGGGGAGGGGGTGTGTGTATGTGTGTGTGTGTGTTTGGGGGTGTGTGATTATTAACCACACAGATCAAATTTAGCATAAAAAGTTATAAAACTGGAATTTTGGGGATGGGAGGGTCTGAGATGTTCCCCCTCTGTTGTCATCTGTACAGCTTGAAGGATTGGAAGGGATGTGCTGCTCAAATAAAGGCTTGATTTTTGCCTTTTAGTCTGTGACATAAAGATGACATAAAATTTACCCCTGTGAATTGCCATGTAAATGAATCCAAGTCAAATAATGCACAGGGAGCAGCAAAGCAACCCAGCCCGCTCTGCTCTTCAACATGGGTGTTTATTCGGAGCATAGAAATCCCAGGAACTGCAAAAAGCTGGGGTCATTTCACATGTACATCCCCACACAAGCCTCCCTCCCACCACAAATTATATTTTCGGGGGGGGGGGGGGGCGGGGAGGTTGTACAGGGAGGGAAAAAAGGTCATCAAATCTGTGTTAGATGACGGCACAGATTCCTTGGCTACCAAATGCAAGGGCCGAGCAGAACAAAGAGATTTGCATTCTAAGTGATGCAAAGCAGCCAGCAGTGTTTTAATGTTGTGTTTGCTCTGTGATGTCTTCATCAGGCGCTCAAAGGCAGCGGCTCTGGCAGCCGTGGGTCCCCACGAGCCTGTCAAACTCCGTTTCCATGGTTTTCCTTCAGGCAGCACCATCGGCAGACAGCACAGAAACGGACCCCTGCAACCTGTTTTGAACAGTGTCTCTGATGTAGGGCCCCAGAGCGGGCATCAAACTAGCAACAAGCAGCAAGAAAATAACAATTTTGCTTTTCGCAGGTGTCAGAGTGGCAAACAAAAGGCTGTTTATAAAAGATGCAACATCCCCTTTTTGTTGGTGTTGCAGTTTAAAGTCAGCCGGGCAGCCGGCGAGGTGAGGAGGAGGTTTTGGAGGGGGTGTGCTGTGAGAGAGGGAGCTCATCTCGAGGAATTTCCTCTTTAATCCTTTAGTGTCACTAAATAAGGTCTTCTCATCACCAAACTAATAGCTATTAACGGTGTTGCAATTATTCCATTTGAATCAATGAGGAAGGCTATTATTACAGGTTTTTCTAGACAAAGGAAGCCTAAGGGTCTCACTCTTCTCTCACCTTGAAGAGCACTCTTTCATTTAAATAAAATGTTCAGAACATTTAAAGCATTTGAAGCCATATTTGAGCATTGATACTGAATATTCAAGAAGTGAGAAAGAGGAGTCCATGGTCTTTTGCTGCCATGGCTGCCTGTGTGCAGTGAAAACATGGAACCTCAGCCTGTGCTAAAAGCAGAAGTCAGGAGAGCTGACAGCCGGACCCAGCTGGACCAATGAATTTCTGAACAACACTGGTTAGGGAACTTCACCTCTTGGTGCCTCAGTTTCACCATGTGTGAAATTTGGATAATGCTTTATTTCTTCTCTAGTGAAGGATATGGTGTTTTATATCCAAACATGATATAAAGCGCAGTTACCCTTGTGGTTATCATGGCACTAGTGACTGGGGCTGATGCAATTCCCTCAAGGAACAGTTTCCCATTAAAGAAAATTGATGGGTCAGCTGCTGACCAAGTTACAAGAGAAGCTGCTTTGCCCTAACAATTACCTGACTTTAGCTGCTCAGGGAGGTGCTGGGAGCCACCAGCCTTACTGGCTCCTGTTCCCTTTGCAATGTGTCTGCCAAGCCAGGGAGAAGTCAGGAGTTGGGAAAGTTTGGGAGCATCGGATCCCAGGCTGCCTTTTTTTTCCTGTAGTGGAAAGATGTGAGTGGACGTTTGGTTCTACAAGACTTAACAGATTCTGTTTAGGAGCTGTAGATGGTCAGCTGGGAGCTTACAACATTTACTCATGTCCTCACAAAACTCACCTCCTACACTTACAGATGCTTTCAGTGTAGACTGATTTAAGACTTTATCTATAATTAAGTGGCTAGTTACTTGTTACACAGTCTCTGCTTATGAAGCAGACTGAAGTCACTAGGTGTGTTCAGAGGCGCTGAGTCAGGGAGCAGATCCAGGTGGTGCAGCACTGCAGCTGAAGTCCCACCCTGACCCCGTGTTTCAATGAATAGTCACAAGACCTGTGGAGAAAATGAATTTGGGATCGAGAAGGCTTTTAAACTGGTTATAATATATTGGTTATGGCAATAACCCCCAGTTCATATACTGAGCATGGCATTCTAGGGTAGGGAATATCCTTCTGCACCTGCCCACTAGCAAACCATGGGAAATTGAAAAGTCCTTGATTTCCTAGCAACAACTAAAACCATCAGTATCGTGTCAGCGTTCTTCTCATACCAATTCCCCTACTGAATCAAAACCATGACACTATACTAAGAAGGAAAAATAACGGTATCTCGGCTGAAACCAGGAGACATTATTATTTTTTTTTTTTGTACTGTGACTGAGCTGTTAAATAAAAGCAGAGCATTTTTAAAACGAATACCACTTCTTTTTACACCACTAATTGGCACCAGAATAAGGTCAGGTACATCCATACCGATAGTATAGGCAAAACATTCACAAATCCCAGCATTGCTAACTGCTGTGTACAAGGTTTCTGTGTCCCAGGAACAGTTAAATGCCTTTTTCCACTGGAAGAAACAACACATTTTTTCTCAATAAATTACTCTACAGTGCAGCATTTGCTCTTTCTCAAGAGCCAACTGTAGAGCAGAGCGCATGTTCAATGAAATGAACACTGGCTGGCATGAAGGGATGGGGTGAACAAGCCACAGACTCTAGCAGAGATTTCTTTTGATCAGAGGAACTGCTCGTGACTTTTGTTCAGTGTCTTGTGATGGAAAAAAAAAAAATAAAAAATCCTCTGGTGGAAAAAAAACCCAACCCTGTGCCTGTGTCAGAGTGGAGGCAGAAGCTGGCAGTCATAGCGCCTGGACTATTTTTTTAATGAATACTTGTGTTTTCAGGGTATTGTATGATCATACAAAATTCAGCTTTGTAATTGTTTCCCGGTTTAGGAAATAGTTGTAAGTGGTGTGGATTAGAGCAAACAGGCAGGCAGAGCAGAGCTGACTTCAGGAATGGTTTGGAGCCATACTCCTGTGTAGCAGGGTAAAGAGGATGTGTCTTGGGAATTACTGGAGGGAATTCTGAACAGGTGCTTTAAAACTGAGGGCTTTTAAGAAAATAAAAAATAAAAAGATCTCATTTTCTCTGTATAGCTGCACTGTTATTTATGGATGGGGACTGAGCTGGAGGGAGGGGTGCTTAGGAGTTGTTAATCTTCTGTTCTCTCCATTGCTTTGTGAACTCTGTTCTCTAATCAGGAGATTTACCTATTTATTTTGGAATGTTTTGTTCTGGTTTGTGTTAAACCTCTCCAGAACTGGGCTTGTTACCTGTGTGGGAGCTGACCATTGTGGAGAAACAGGCTGCAAGGGTGGAAGGAGAGAGCCTTGCCTGGGAAGCCACTGCCTGTCCCAGGGGGGTAAACCTACAGTGGGGCAAAAAAGCATTGCTTTTCCAGGAAGAGATTACACACAGAGTTACCCCAAGAGCTGGGCAGGGAGAAGCACGTTAACCTCTTACGCACTGGGAACCAGGTAACACCCTTGAGCCCCACCACCAAATTATTCTGTAGGCTCTCCCTCATGTGGGTGTATTCCCATTCTCATGCTTTGATTCAGCAGCACAATCTCACCATTACCATTACTATTATTTTATTTGCTATTCTGACTTTTCAGGCTCTTAAAGTTTTTTACAGAAGGAAAAAACCAGTTTGCAGTCTTACTCTGCCAGTAAGTAGGGATTTATGATGTCAAAAATCTTTCTAGGATGTCAGATTTATATTATTCTTTGGAGTCGTGTTTTGGAAAAGGTGGGAAAAAAAAATAATCAAAAAGGACAAAGATGTTAGCATGGCATAGTGTGCATGAGGTACCATGAGCAGAGACAACACACTGGATGACACACTCAGGGTGAAACAGAAGTGGAAAAAAAAGTAATTTTTATCTCAGCATTTGTTTTGGCTGACTTCTCAGTTGCCAACATATTAATGGCTCTTCCCCTAGCAACTACAGAGCTTCCAACCTGCAACTATTCTTTGGTCATAAAGACAAAAAATGGAGTTTGCCAGAACAGAGCTACCCCATTCTGGGCTGCTGACAACACTCCCAGACTGTCCATATGCTCTGCTGCACTCAAAAGTGGTAAAGCAACATTTTTGCTCCCGCTGGTGCTGGTGGTGTCCCTGTGGTTGTTATTGTTTCCAGCCAGACCCTCTCCTCTTCCCTGGAGCTCCTGCCTGTTCTGTTTCAGGCTGTACCGATAGCAATGTCACAGCTCCTGAGTGCCAGAGAGAGCGAACAGATGTAGCTGTTGTCGCTTCCCTGCGAGCCGGTGGCACGGCCCTTCTCGCTGTACTCCTAGAAATGGCTGGTGTGGGGTGGCTGTGGAATGCTTTAGAGTGAAAAGAGACATGGAGGGAGCAGGGATGCTCCCATGGGGCAGGTCCAAGTGGAGGTGGGTGACTGGCTCATGTCCACCAGGGAGGAACAGGACCTGCCACCTTCGCAGCTGCGAGGGCTAACAGTAATCTCTGCTGCTGATGGGTTGTGTGTAATCAATGAGATGGGGAGCAGGGAGTGAGGTGGCAAAGGATTAGCAGGTCTCTGACTCCTGCAGGAGACAGACAGGCACTTTTCAGTTCCTACTCAGCAGGAATTCTGGACTCTGAAAGGTTTGGAAGAGCTTGACTAAAATGTTGCCTCTCTCAGTGAGCACCATGGGCTCTGGATTCTCTCTGCATGCAGGCAGAGCATGGGTGTGAGTGAACCCCCGAGCACTGCCTATGAAGACTGTTTTCTTCACAGTACAGTTCATGATCAGATTAACCCTATATTGCATTTTAAAGGAGTGATCCCATTTTCTCTTTGCTCATCTAGACCCTCCCTCAACTTGCTCAAATCCCCCCAGTCTTCTCAAGTCCAGCCAAAAAATCTAATCATGGAATGGGACACATGCCTGAAGAAATGCTGTTCATACAGAGTGAGCAGAGATGTAATGATGGTGGCAACCTGGTCTCACATCTGCTTAAGCTGACTGTGAAACTGCACCTTTGACTGGCATCATCTAATTCCCAAGTTTAGCTCTGTATTGAGCATCCTGACGTCTTAAAGCCCCTGGCAGAAATCATCATTGTTTTACTGACTTCGTGGTTCCTGATGCAGTGGAGAAGCTCAGTCAGATCAGCAAAAAAACTGAAGGTTTATCGAAACACTAATTTCTACCTTTAGCTATTAGCAGTAGAGAATGGAATCTATTGTTCCGATTCCTTGCCACAAAAGACATGAGTGGACAAAATACTACGTTCTTTCCACTATTAAATTGATTGTCTTCCCAAATCTACTCTTATCACGACTTACTGTGCTTTCTGACGAGGACATTCAGTGCTACACGCTGTCTTTAGGGTAAGGAATTTTGTGTTTATCTGCACGCTCACTGCCAAGGCAGATAAGAGACTTTATTCTCTACATTATCACTATTTTTCTCCTTCCTAGGAGCCAGTCTGACTTTAAATGGAGGGATAAATATTTGAGCGTGTTTTGCAGACCTACAGTGAGGCTCTGGGTTTTTTTCATACTTATTTATATCCACTAAAATAATCAGCTTGAAGAGGGTTTTTCAGCTTCTTGGGCTAAAAACTTCCCTTTTGCTAATATTCGCTTGCTCTGTTCATTATTCTGTGCTAGACTCTTCCCTCCCCTGATTGCATGTTATCACCTTCAATGGAACAGCTGTGTCATTGCTAAAGGGTGTTAATCTTCCACTATCTAACACCTTATTGACAGCTAGAGTCAGGGAGGCCCCCAGTCTATTCTGACTTGGACGACTTCTATAAACATTCCTTTTTCAGTCTCCTTTTCATTTTGTACCAGCCCTGCCATGGTCTGACCTGGAGAGGTAGCCACAGCCTAGAGCATCCCCTCCTGGGCTGCTGCAGCCACGTTAGAAATGTTCTGCCTGTATCAGTTCTAGCAATTCTAACCAGAAGAATATTCCCCAGTGATGTCACGGGACAATAAGCCACAGCTAATCAATAAGTACAATACTGGTGGCACACCAGAGCCCAGAACAGAAACTGCTTTGGAAGGTGGGACATCTGGCTGGAATTTTTATTTAGTGGCTGTGAAAGGCACCGTGGCTTTCGGTGAGACAAGAGCCGCACTGGCAGTGACAGATCCCCCATTACACTGTGCCACTGAACAGAACGGGTCACTTCAGCAGATACAGTTCATTTTTTTCATGAGAGTTTCATAATGGGTTGGAATGAGTCTAGAATTTAATTTTTCTGAACTCCCTTTGACCTGACAGTGTTCTGGACTGCCCTGAAGTTTCCAAGGTCACCTTGACTTTTTGGATGGCTGGAAAGTTGCCCTGACTCTAGAAAGATCCAGGGCAAATTCACATGGTGAGCTGATTCCTTGTACGGATCTGCCTTTAAACAGCCAGCGTAGCAGTGGGCACCCCAGACAGGATTTCCTCCATCCCTCATGAATGCTGTGTCCAAGGGGATCTTTTCCAGAGACAGACTGTTGTGCAATGCAGGAGCAAAAGGAAGCACCCTTCTTTTTACTCTCGACTATTAAATAAATGCAGATACTCAGATTTAGCCTGCCTGTGTTCGAACTCAGCCCTGAGGTGGGGAAGCTGGCAACAAATTGCCTTTGCTTCTAAAGGCAGTGGAAAGAGACTGAAGCCACTGAACCCACTTAAGGCTGGTGTCACTTCATAGAGTCTCCCCATAGGTGATGCATGAAACCTTGAGCAGCGCTTCCTAATAGGAAACTTTAAGCAGTTAATAAACACCAGTTGTCCTAGATTCCTCTTGAAATCACAGTAGCAGAGTGGTGGCCACCAGAAGTGGGACCTGAACAGACCACTGCTGATATAACCTAATCTCCCACCGAGCTTAAGTACTTCTGACAGTAGAAAGCATTTACCAGTGGACTGCTGAACAGATCAAGATGGATACAGTTATCTTGTTGTTTGGATTAGGAGGTAGGTCCAGAAAAAGGAGACAAATGGTGTCATAAAAGAAATGTAACATTTATTTTATGAAGTGATTTACTCATCCTACCTCTCCAGTACTTAAAAAGGCATCTGAGTGTGACATACGGGTTTGAGTATAGAACTGAGAACTGGGAGTGCAAGGGTTTTTGCAGGACTTGAACTGATGGTATAATTTTACTTCCAGTGTAATTGGAGTTATCTAATTGACTGTGATTATTAAACTTATTAGACTGGTCAGAACTGGGGCAATACTAATAGTCAGTCTGGGCCCAGAACAGCTTTGTCTAACAGGCAAAGTACACGTACTCACCTGATCATGTTATATCCTACTTTGAAGATACATGTGCTGGCTATGACGTCAAACCTGACCCTCATGAGCACTGTATTCCCCTTCAGATACACCTTCTGTGGGGCTGCAATTCCAAAGATCCCACTACGTCTCTAAAGCCATCAGGAGATTTCTTCTGGGCATGAACTGGGCCAATGACAATTTCAGATAGGCTTGGCCAGATGTAGTCATTAAAAGAACTAGGCCAATGCAGAGTGTTGCTAATGAAAGAAACACAGACCCCTGGGGGAAATAGGAACATCAGGTTATTTGGCCACCAGCTGATTCCTTATCAATAAGTGATGTAGCAGAAGGCAAAGTTGTATTAACACGTGCTGAGAGGCCGCTGTCACATGGAGAGGCACCACGCTTGTGATAATAATGTAGCCTCGATATTCTGGAGCCCACATCAAAGCAGAACGTGCCAGACACCTTTTTTTTTTTTTTTTTTTTTTTCCTTTAGTTTTGCTTTTCACACTATACACGAATAACCAGCTCAGCTAAGCAGCCTTAGCTGACTCCAATCACGTGAGTGCCAGGCCCTGGGGAGCTGAGCTGGCTGCTCAGCACGTCTGCAGGATCAGGGCTTCAGTCAAGTCATCACTTGCTGGCCGGCTGCGCTTGCCCTGCGATAGTTTGATACGGTCATAAATTACAAACGATTCTTTTTCCCCATCTCATGAGAAGGAAAACCATCAAAAACTGGCTGAATATTTGATCTAACATAAAATGAAAGAAAAATGCACTCAGCCTAGTAATAAGTTTGCTTCAGGATGTCGGCTTTGTTCACTCTGACCAAACTCTGTGCCCAGATCTCACAGCCAGACAGCTAAGAGAAGTCTGAATATTATTTAAAGGACTGGTAAGGTCACGGTGGCCCGACCCTCTCGGGTCTGAATTAATCTCTTTGCCACAGCAGCCGGCTCTCGCTCTGCTGCCTGTGCTCACAGGTACATTCGTGTAGAGCAATGCCATCCAGTGGTTGCTCAGATTCATCACAAAGCCAATGACTCCTTCCTGAGGGACTTTACACGAGCTGAAATGTTTCTGCTCTTGTTCTCAGCTAAGGCTTTTCTTGGATGTTAAAAGACTATGACAGTGACCAGCTTGATTGCTTCCAGCTTCTTGGGCTTTTTGCATGTAAAACCCTGGTATATTTTAAATAGCAGCCACCTAAAATGTTTAATAGACATCTAGGGGGAAATAATATTTTATATATGCAGTCCAAATACATAAATTTATCATCAGGTCTGGATTTTGGTGTGGGGAGTGGTTACGTGGAGTCACGTGGAAAATTATGCTGATTTTCGAGACAAAAATGCAGTCTATGAATGAAGCTGTCTAAAGCCCAGGAGATACTGAGCTCACTCAGCAGGACATTTTGCCTGGCGAATGATGCCCAAGGGTAAGGATGAGCAAGGGCTGGGCTGTGCAGAACCTGCCTCCATCAATGTCACATTTTAAAGAGCCCCAGTATTGCCAGCTACCCAAGGGCTGGACATTTTGGGGGTGGGCTTTAAACCTGCCTGGCCGCATCTCCTCTCTTGCCTTCTCCCAAAGACTCACCAGCACACAGTGGCACATTTTTTTTTTGCCTGTTGCACTCCCCAGGTCAGCCCTCGCTACACAGCCTTGGATGCGGATGTTTTATCTCACCAGCCACTGCGGCCTGTCCCCGGTGGATGCTAGCGCAGGCTCTGGCCGTGCTGAAGGGTCTCCCCGAGGGGCAGCCCTTGGCAGCGGGTACCCAGGGGGTCGGAGCCTTCTTTCCACCCGGGCCTGTTGGCACCGCTGCCCAGCCGCCGGCCGGGATCGCGCGGTGCCGGTGCTCGGCTGCTGCCGCGTTTCGCTTGCTGCCGCTCCAGCTCGGCAGCAGACATTCCAGTCAGGCGCGACAAAGCCCACCGGGTGCTGCTGACAACAGGTGTCTCATTAAACATCTCTCAACCTTACAGGCATTCGCATTGACAAGAACCAAACTCACACTCAATCACAGCTTAATCACAGCCAAACTCTATTAACAAGTCATACTAATTACCAACTTCTAACAATTTCTCAGGTTCAGAGGCAAAATATCCTTTCTTTATAGATGAAAACAGACTTGAGATACTCCAGCTCTGGCCATAATTAGGTCCTTTTAAACAAAACAAAACTAAAATAAAAACCCAGACGGATCCCTTTGTGATAATGGTCCTGAAAGTACAGTTGTACAACGAGATGTTTTGTTTGTTTTAATTTTGTATCTGCTATGTTGCCCACAAGGGTCCAATTAGCTTGTTACAGATGCTTGTATCAGTTTTACCCACTTGTCTTTTTTTTTAATTTTTTTTTTTTTTTAAGAGGGGTAACTTGTAGCACAGATTGTTGGCCTGCAGGCATCCAGAGATCAACAACCAGCTTTCTGTGATACCAAGCCCCCTGTGAAACAGGCAGTTCTTACCCACAGCATTCATAATGCAAAGGGTGAAATGAACAGAGGGGAGGGAGGAGCTTGCACTGGATTTTGGATTATTGTGGAATAATCTGGTGTATTCAAAAGTGGCCTGAAGATGGCAATTCTGCCATGGCTAAGAATAACTCTGCCAAACTTTGGTTGCTACACCTTGGCACTTAGAATGCAGGTTTTATTTTTAATAGTGTGAAGTGCTGCCTTGCAACAAACCAGAAAGCTTTTAAGACGTGGCTTTGAATTGTACATACCACAATATATTCTTGTCCCTCAGTATGTTCAGCACACGTGTAATTCCATGTTAACCTGGACGCTTTCCTCCATTGTGTGGCTGCATTGAGTGCCCAAGCACTTGAGAATTCACTTGTGTAATTGATACACTTACAAAAGGGTACATATAAATCACATGAAGAATCCGACTTGAACTGACTGTGGGGGTATCGCAGCCAGGGCTAATGCCTCATCCTGAGCTCATGCTGCTGCTGGAGAGGAAAAAACTCATGCAACAGGCTGAGTTAAGGACTAACATAAGATTTCCTATCATCTTCTAAGCAGTATGATTTAAGGGAGAAAGCCACTTCTTAGTACCTGCAGTGCAACATCCAGGAGCTAGCTGTTTACCTGTTCTTGGGTTTAGTTGCTGTTTGGTTTACCTCTCCTTAATTTTGAAAGGAAATTAACATTTTCACAGTGAGGCTGACAGAACACTGGAACAGGCTGCCCAGGGAGGTTGTGGAGGTGTTGAATGCCTTCTCTGGAGGCATTCAAAACCCACTTGGACGCGTTCCTGTGTGACCTAATCTAGGCAATCTGATGTGGCAGGGGGGTTGGACTGGAAGATCTTTTGAGGTCCCTTCCAGCCCCTAACATTCTGTGAATCTGTGATTTCTCTGGGAAGATTATTATGATGCAGCTCAGCAGACTCACCAACTTGAGGCTTACTATCAGCAATTATTTTTACCTCTGGCATAGGCAGTTTTGTTTATTCAGCGAGGCACGTCAGGAGAAACAGAGGATCCTTGAAGCTCCTGGGAGAAGGCTGCATTTCCTGGGGTAGGTTGGTGTGATGTGGGATCCCAGTTTGTTTTGCCTTTAGGGTTGTTACGGGATGTGGCAGCTCTCTGGAGCTGCAGACACCCAAAAGCAACTGCATTGAGGAACAGGATGGCACTCAGCTATGGAGGAGAGTGGGAGCAAACCCACCCACCTTCGCTCCCCTCATCACAGCCTTAGAGACTCCATCCTTTGCTCGACCACACTGCTGGAGACCAGCTGCAACCACAGGGTGATGAAGAGTGACATAATGACTTAATGGTAATATAAGATGGGGAGAAGTCGGTTCAAAAATTCTTACCTGGCAAGAGCAAAAGGCTTGGGTTTAAGGTTCAGTGATGAAGGCTTTGTCTTGCAAGGGTACAACCCTCCTGTCCTGACACTGCCATCCTCCTCCATCCCTGGGAACATTGAAGTGATGTCCTGCCAGAGGATGGAGCAGAGGAGACCGTGGATCAGCCCATTGTACAAAGCATAACACAAAGCAAAGCCTTTTCTGCAGCTTTCAGGCTGAAGATAGATCTGTGCCAGTCTCCCACATGAGCTGGCAGCAGCTTCCCAAACATGGTTCATCGAGAAGATGTACCAGAGAGGGATGGGATACTCTTAAGTAAAGGTGCAGGTGAGTAACAGGGAAGTCCTGGTGAAGCTACACATGGGTGCCTCTACCTGATGGCATAGAGAGCCAGCTGCCAGCAGCAATGGTACTGCAAAAGGTGGCACCTGTAATGTGGACACTCTTGTTTCTATGACCCTGAGTAGATGTGCTTGGATCAGCCACACTGCCAGTTACAAGATGGCATCTCTCATGTCAGTAAAGGTGAGTTTTTGAAGCTCTGGAACAAGGAGAAGTAGACGTTTGGGGTTTTTTGTATGTGTGTGAAAATGCTCTCTTGCTTGAGTAGCAGGAGGAAAAAAGCAAGGTCTTTGTTCAGAGTTATAGTAAGGCAGGACAGGAGATGAGATGTCCATGTGCAATGGAAAAACCATGAGAACTTTCATGCAGTGTCTCATCAGGGGAAAATTGAAGATTTTGTCTAGCCATAGTTTCGTTCCTCTTCATAAGAGGCTGTTTTAGACCAGGGCAGAGCACCCTTTTTCATGGCTTTTGTCAGATGAAATTTGTAAGAAGAGCCCAGGACATGCTGACACAGGCTCCAGAGGTTCAGTGTACTGTCCACATTCCTTCAGTGTACAAGCCAAGGTCAAAATGATCTGGCTCCTTTTGGGGAGTGCAGCACGCATGATCAACAACAACCCTTCCTGGGTCTGAGCTTTTGTCTGGTGTATCAATTTCTTCTCCATGGATTTTTACGAAAGGAAAGGAAAGGAAAGGAAAGGAAAGGAAAGGAAAGGAAAGGAAAGGGAAAAGAAAAAAGAAAAAAAGAAAAAAGAAAGGAAAGGAAAGGAAAGGAAAGGAAAGGAAAGGAAAGGAAAGGAAAGGAAAGGAAAGGAAAGGAAAG